>BPLR01015240.1:0-41309 GCA_021605095.1 Caerostris extrusa
AGTTACGTATTGCTCTCCTGCATGAATATGTTGAAAATTGTTATAGTTTTTTTTTATTCAAGTGACAGTGTATTAAGTACATGCGGACTAAAATTTATGGTACTTTTGCTAATCATGAAGGAAAAAAAAAAATGTGTATGTCTTAGTGAAGATGTTTAATTACTTTACATTGTCTTCTTAATAATGGTGTGCTTGTTTTAATTTATTTTGCAAAAGGAATTTGTTGTGATTTTGAGGTAAGAAAACACTGTTTGAGTAATTTTCGTTAGAGATATCTAAAAAATTTGTGAATAATTTAAATGATATTTAGAAAAAAAAATTAGAATTGACTGTTAAGAAAGAAGTTTTAATGAATATATTGCCGATATTTGTATTTTTAATGTGTTTAATATAAAAAGTTGTTATAAAGTGTATTGAAATTATTTAATTTTTTTATTTAAAAATTTGATTTAATCAATAATTTTGTTTTGAAATCGTACCTGAAAGTAATTCATATAGTAGAAATGCAATCTACATATTTTTATATTTGTTCTCCAACAGTGACTGACATAGTGATCAACGACAAAAGTAAATTTTAAGTTTGTTTAGTTTATTTTTTGTTATTTTCTGATAAATTATTTTCTAGATAAAAAAAAAAAACATAATTAAATATTTTGTTTTTATTTCCCCTCTGTTTTCATATAGCTTATGATTTACTAATTGTTTTAAATATTGTTAAACATTGACTTTGACTTTAGAGAGAATGAAAGAAAAAGTAAAAAAGCTATTCAATCTTTTAAATTTAATGATCACTTTTGAATGTTATTTATCATATAAAATATTTTGTAAAATATTATACTGATAGTGCATTATATCCAACGTAATTAGATTAATTATAAAAAAAGTATTGAATTCGATAAATAAGATTGAGTTCTTTATTGTTAAATGGTATGTTATAATTGTCAGTATTTGATATCTATATTTTTAAAACAATTTTCGCATGTTTTTTTTTTGATATAGTATTTCTTTGTTGAATAAAAAGAAATCTATTTATCTTTGTTAAAAAATTCCAGTTATTAAAAGATAGTGTGGTTACTCGTAGGCTTTCTTCAAACAAATATAACTTGAAATATTTTTTTTTACATTTTTAAAATTTCTTTCTGTTACAAAGCTTCAATATTTTTTTTTAAAGAGTAATTATTAACTTAATCAATTTATTTACTTTTCAAAAATGTTATATTTTCTCCGTGATATTTATTTGCATTCATTATTTATTTAATGTACATTCATTGCAATTCCTGTCTCATTGATTTTTTTAACAAATCTTTTAATTTTGTAAGAATTTTAAAAATTACCAGTTCGATTGCTGACTGTATTTTTGTTTATTAGCTGATGTGTTTTACGTATGGTATTAAGTCCTTACACCAAAGTGATAAATTGTTGTTTTAAAGGTTTTTAGATTATATAAAATATTATTCAATACAATACTCGTTAAATATTGCTATAATTTGGAAACTGTAAATGTTTTGTTGCAGTTATTTTTACTGATCTTAACAAAGCCAATATCCTAATGGTGGCTAATTGATTATTCAAACTGTGCTATGTATGTGTGCAATAAGGTGCATTTCAATATCTCACTAAAGTTTAAAAAAAAAAAAAAAAAAGAAAAAAAAAAAAAAAACTAGTCATAAAGTGTATTGTCAGTTTTTTAAAATCTGTTTTGATGCCATTTTTTGCAATTTTTAAATGTTGTCTTTTTTCTGTGTACGAAGATCATCGAAATGTGATTCCTTTTAACAAAAGAAGCTGCCTTTACAGATGGAATAAAATTCCTTAGAATTATATTTTTTTTAATGTACAAAATTACTTATAAAGTATTGTGTTTTGACTTTATCATTATGATATTTTCCAGAGATAAATCATCAAAATCATATTTACGTGTATGTTTTATATTTTTTTATATATAAAAATCTATTGACCTGCATAAAACTTTGAATTTTAATATTAGATTGTAAATCATTTAATTTCATAAAAACTTTTCTTTTAATTCTCTAAAAGTATAGAGAATTAAAAGAAAAATAGGAGCACATTTTCCTTACTTCTATGTATAGAAGTGTGGGAATTTGTCCTTTTAATGATGATAATTTTACCGTTAAAAGCCCTATTTAAATACCTCATTTTGCATACTTAATTTTGTGTACCAGTTTTTATTTGGATTTCAAAAATAATTGAAAGGTGTTTTTTTTATAGTGTCTGTCATGAGGACTTGATAATTCTGTATTATACTCACATCAATAATTTACTGCATTATTTATTTTTTTCCAATTTTGATCTAAAAATATGATTGCCTTTTCTAATTTCTTTTTAGCATTCTGATGTGTAGAAAAAATTAATAAGTATGTCATTTTTACTTTACAAAATTAGCAAGTCACATAGCTAATAATTAATTTGAAGTCATATTTTTAGTTTTTATCTCATTCAACATCTATAATATTGGAAGTTTTACAAACTTTGAAATAACATATTTTTAACTTTTAAAATATTAATTGGTTAAGATGTTTTAAATTAAAACAAGAAAATGTAAGGATTTTTTTCTTGTTTAAAAAAAAATAAAAGTAAATAAACATTTGAAGGTTAAATTTTATAACTGAAATGCAATTTAAAAACAGCTTCAACTGATTTTCAAATGAATTGCTTAAATCAAAAGAAGTTATCTTTCTGCTTTCTTTGCTGCAGACAGCAGCATGAAATTTAGTCTGGTTGTTGAGATAGTTCTACAAAAGTGGAAATTCTGAATTAACGAAACATGGAAACTTAAGAACACATCTCTGTAAATTATTAATATTTAAGTTGTTTCAAATTTTTTTTATTATCTTGTCTTCTTTATCTCTAGCCTGTTATATGTATCTTGATTTACTCTTATTTGTAGAATATGATTCTGAATTATCAAGTCTCTCCACCAGAAGTATAATGTATTTTATAGATATGTGACAAAACATTTTCAGTTTATGGGCAATGGTATTCCATTATATTACAAAAAGCTTTCTCCTAAAATTTGCTTGAAATGCAAATCAAAACGTCTGTAAAAATGTTCTCAGTAACTTGGTGTAGGGTGTATTTTCAGTGCCTGTTGTTTTTAGAAAATGACATGACTCATTTAACTTAAAGCAATAAAAAAAAATGTTTTTTTTTTGTTCACTCAAGTGCTTTATTTATAGAGTTGTTGTATGTGACTGCCATATTTCTGTTCATCCATGTATCATCCTTCTCATTTTTATCCTGTGAATACTCGCTTGCTCCAGAAAATCATTGTTGAAACTGTAAATAGATTTCATTTCCTTGCTGTTTCATGAACCAATGTATTAAATTTTTTATCTAAAATTTTTTCTTGTGTGTTGTGTCGTTTTTATTTTTACTCAAGTTAGTGTTGTAGTCATAATTCTTTGAAATATTATTTTACATATTTGCAAGAATTTAAATCTCTCTATATTTTTTTCTATTTTGGGAGAGCATTTAATGTCAACATTGCTTGCTATATATGCAGAAGTTCTAATTTCTCTCCCCCTTTTTTTTTTTTAATTTATAAGTAAATCCTTCCAAATTGTGGAATTCAAAAGAAAAATCCCTAAAATTATCCCTGAGTACCGAGTTGTAAATTTATTATTCATTAAACTTGACTTAATATTGATTTGTATTGTTGTATAAATAAAGTTTTAAATATAAATAGTTATAAAATGTTTAGACAGTGAATTTTTAAAAATTACTTTCGGTTTCTTTTTTATTAATATTAATTATTCTTTACTGTTTTTCCATTTTTAAAAATTATAAAGTAATCAACAATTAGTCTTTTAATTAATTGCTTTATATCATAAAATTTGTATGTGTGCAACTTGAGTTAATAAAATGCATCTGTTTTTGCATATTCTAGAACAATCTTTAATACTATCAGTTTAGGTATAGTATGAAGTTTAGAATTATAAAAGTTATTAAAAAAATTTTAATAAAACATTTCTTCCAAGAAATAATAATAATTTTTGGTAGAATATTCATAAAAAAATAAATTGGATTACAGTTATTAAAAGTAGTATTTTTTGAATTTATTTATTCAATTCCTTCTATTAGCTCTCACTATCCCTATGTATATCTTGTTCAAATTTTCAATCGTTAATAAAATACTTTTTATTCATCCACTCAAGTTCAAATACATTTTTTTTTGAACTTGCAGTGGATGTCACTTGGTGTTAATACAGTTTTTCAAATATTTATTCATTAATTAAATTTAATTAATTGATTTTAGTTTTTTTTAGATTTAAGTTGCATGCATCTAATAATAGATGGCACCAGATGTAAGAGGAAAATTTCAACTTTATTTGTAAATAACTTTTCTGCAATATGGTGGGGAAAAAAAAAGTAGGAATTGACTTAAAATTTTTTTTTTTTTTTATTATTAATAGATCAGGTTAAAAATCAACTTTTAAGATAAAACCAAATTAAATAAGCACAATTTCGTTTCTTTGCATACCATAAATTGAGTCTGTATTATCTAAAGGGATACGAGTCTGTATTATCTAAAGGGATGCGAGTCTGTATTATCTAAATTGCAGTGGCATTATATATACATTGACACACCTAATTGGTGGTTTGAGAGTATCTGCCATCCTTTAGGTACTAGAGTAGGCACTGTATCGCCTCTGGGCTCTCTGTGTTTTGTATTATACATATAGTACTTGATAACAATGCAATTATGCTCACAAAAATAAACTAAATACACTTGATAATTTATACAAATTAATGTAATATAATATTTAATGTAGTATACATATTTCGCTTAAAATGCATCAAATATTAAAAATAATTTTATTTATTAATAGAATAAAAAAAGGACAAATATTTTGAAACATTACATTTATTTTGAGAGCCAAATTCTAAAATAGATGCCGTTGGGATTTGGCGACTTTTTTTTTCGAGGTGCCAACTAAGTGATAAGTTGCCAAATGTAGTAGCCGTTTATTCTACTGGTTGCATTTCAATTCAATTCACTTCACTTATAATCGCAATCCCGTACTTGGAGGACTTTGGTGAAAAGGATTTTCGACGCCAAATCTTGACAGCCCCTATTCGGCGATTTTATCATTTTTGAGTTTTAAAAAAAATGAAACATTAGTTTGAAAATCATTGTGTAATAAGATTTCTTTTCCCTATCGCCAATAGTATAAGTAATCGCTAAGCTACCATCGCATGTGTTAAGCTGCAAAGCCCTAAAATTAAATTTGGATCTATAAATGAATATTATAGCTATTCATCAAAATAAAAATCATCTACCTAATATGTTACAGGTTTTAATATAAAACTGATATGCATTGCACATACTCAAAAATTTTTTTAATTTATTCTATTTTCATTCAATATAACAAGTAAATAAACGTCTGTGAAAAGTATAAACTTTCACAAATTTTCAGACACAGCCAAATGCAGAGTAATATTTAACCATTTTTTTTCTGTAAAAAATACAAGCAAACAAAGCGACGAGTCCCATACAAATCAATGAAAGAACAAGATGCATAGCTGAAGGGCATGTTGACTTTAAACTGGCAGCGCTTAAGTACGTTTTATTTTATTGCTATTCTGTGGTTTACAAGCAGACAGGATACAAAGGCTGATTCTTAAGGTAGATGGCTGAATAGTAGAAATAAAAACTGAACAGATGGAAGAACCAGTTAAGTTTTCTAACCACCGCCATACACACTTCTATCATCTGAAGAATTTTTTTTTTTTTTTTGACGTAGAGAAGTTGAATGGAATTCAAATTGTAAACCATCGGGAAAGTGGGGCTGGTGTATAAGCTTCCGATAAAAGCTGAATTACGCCGATATTTAGAACGTCATAGAATGTCAGCTATTTAGAAGCTTGAGTGGTTAGATCAGGTTATATGATTGGTAAGCATTCTGCGACGTGCTAATTTTAGTAACTAACGAGAATCCAGCTTCTACTCCTTGAGGTTTTTAGGGCCTGAATGGCCGAGTGGCTAGCGCTCGGTACCACAGATTTCGGGTTCGAGTCCCAGTGGTGCCATGGATGTCTGTAGTTGTTCGGAATCCACTTTAAACTGTAGGTCCCGGTCTGTTTAGCCCTCGTGCGCAGAAGATGACCGTAGAGCGACAAAACCAAACCAAACCTTGAGGTTTTTGTCTGTTGAGAATTCACCTTTAGGCTGCTATTCTTATATTGGAAGAATATTATTTCATTGCGTATATCTTTTTTAAAAAATAAATGCATATATGTATGTACTGTATTCCAATTTAGAAGTTGTCTAATTTTTTTTTTTTTCTATAATTTTTTTTTATTTGGTGAATAACGAAAAAAATTGTAATTAGTTCTTTTCTAATTAAATAAAAACGATATTTTAAAAAAATTCTCTAGAAATCGTCTGCTTTTATTAGTGCGTTCTTAAACTATAAAAAAAAAAAAAAAAAAAAAAAAAAGAAATGCTACTAAACAAATGAAAGCGGACGCTTTTATTAGCTTCACCTGTATGTTTGTATGTATGTAACTGCCTCTTTGGGCTCGATTTTGGGACTGATGCCGCCATCTATTGGCGTGTCAGTCAACTGATCAAACCCTACCTATTTTGTATAATTATTTTGTTTAATCTTAATTCCTTTTGTTTTATTTTACTTTTATCTTAAAATTATCATTTTAACTTTAACCTTTTTATTTTTGGGCATCGCCAACGGACTCCTAATTGTACCGATAGCTTTAGCTTTTTCGATCTTCTGCTTGTTCTCAAGCAGGAGATGTTTTCCCTAAATTATAATTTAAAAAAACACGTTTTTAGATTTAATCAAACTAAAAAGTAAAAAATAAATTAATAGTTTAAAAAAACACGCTTTTAGAGTTAATCAAACTAAAAAGTAAAAAATAAATTAATAGTTTAAAAAAAAAAAAAAACACGCTTTTAAAGTTAATCAATCTAAAAAGTAAAAAATAATTGTTAACATAAGAATAAAATGACTGACGAGAAAAATGAATGTCACTGTTCTAAAAGCGTGGGGTGCTTTGTATGACATTTTTAAACTAACTCTGCATTTCGAAATGAAACTAGTGAAAAATTATAACGATTGATATCGAGCACCCCACGCTTTTAGAACAGGGACATTCATTTTTTCTCGTCAGTCATTTTATTCTTATGTTAACAATTATTTTTTACTTTTAGATTGATTAACTTTAAAAGCGTGTTTTTTTTTTTTTTAAACTATTGATTTATTTTTTTAACTAATCACTACTTGTAAAAAATAATTTTAATTTATTTTCTTAAGTATTATTCAAGTTAAACTGGTAAGTGACAATCTTTTAATATCTTTTCAGTTCCATGAAAATGCTGTTCTAATAAAAAAAAAAAAAAAAATTCGAAAAATTTTCATATTGTTATTAAAATTCTTCTTATTATTACTTTTTAATTAAATAAAATTGTAATTTTAACATATTTTAACAATGCATTACATTGATATAACACGCCATTGTAAAGTTATATTGCTTTAAAAAATTATAGACTTAGATTTAAAGAAAATAAATATACTTCTATTATTTTTATCTGGTGAGTAATTAAAAATTACGAAATTTTTTTTTATTAATTTTTAAAATTAAATTAAAAAACTTATTGGTTAAAATCTAGAATACTGCTCTCCTGAGGAAATTGCCAATTTTGCAACTCGGAATATTTCGCCATGTCCCGTCAATTTCTTTAGGGTTACAATAATGTAATTGGCGAAATTCGTAAATTGTTTTTCCAACCAATATAATGATTATTTTATTGCTACTGTGGTTGTTATTTGCAGAATTTTTATTTACAGTAAATAAGAACAGAAATAAACATTCTTTTAAGTAATTATTCCGATAAATTATTGATTGCGATAGAAAATGTAACCGGGAAAAATTAGGAGAATGATCAGATTTTAAAAGCGTTACGTGTAGCAGTACAATGTTCGGGTTATAGTTATTAAGAAAAACATCAAATTCAAAAAATTTATTTTTTAAACTACAAGCATTCCAGTAGCAAATGCAAAGCCCAGTAGCCGATTGAACCATTACGAAGTATTTGGAAGAGATTGAGACACCAGGCCTAAATGCCTGGAGTTTATCTGCTTTAGTTTGAGCAGTACTTATTTCTTGGATAAGGCCATCAAGACCCTCAGATTAGTAAATATAGAGAGAAATTCTCGTATCAGATAACTAGCTTTTGAAAAATTTGGATATCATCAACACTTATTAATGAATTCAATTGGCTTTGAGGACTGAGGATTAGATTTTGAAGATTATGACCAGGATATTAACATTTTGAGAATAAGAATTTTTGAGTGCTGCAGCAAAACTTACATTTGCAGAAACATGTCTGGTAGAATTAATTTTTCGGATAGTTACTTGTCTATTGGAATTTACATTTATTTTTGGGAATTTTTACAACCCCTCCATGCGGCAAGATGCTCTTTTCCCTCACAGTTAATGCATGTAGGTACTTAAATCTTTTCTTTGATGTTACATTCTTTATGTGAATGTTTAAGACCACATTTTAAGCAGCGTGCTTTAAAACCACAATTAATTGAGTTGTGGTGAAAAAGTTGCATTTAAAGCACTGTAGGGGCTTATGGGTCTTTTATTGTATTTTTCAATATTAATAGTTAGGTAAAGAAGTCTATCGAGTTTAAATATCTCATTATTTTTCTCATTTTTAGTGAGAGTTATTTTGCCATATTGGCAAGGGTTGCTTAGTTTTAGTTTTAATTAGTTGCACAACTCTTTCCGCCACAAATCCTTTTTCAATGACAGCAGCTTTGATTTCCTCCTCAGGAGTATTTTTGGGTAATCCCTTGATTACTACTTTCAGGTGGTCTTTGAGTTCTTGGGGGTTATTGCAAAATATTCAATATTATTGTTTCTTAAATAACGAACTATTTCTCTCTGCTGTTCTTCGTTTGAGGGGAACATCTTTGATATTTCATCCGCTAGTTTAATAGGGACTTTTCCTTCAAAAGCTTCATCAAATTTTTTTAAAGTTTAGTTAAATTTTCCATAGACTTAACCATAATAGGAGGCATTTTAACAGTAGGAACATTAATATCAACATTTTCATCAACATCATTTACAATACACAATTTTTGAAATTTATTTTTCAATTTTAAATTATTATCATTATCATTACCATTGGAATTAGCATTAGCATTATAAGAAGTTTTAACCGTTAATTTTTTGTTAGGATATTGAAATCCATCATTAATAAGATTATTAGAAGTTAAGTGATTAGCATTACGTTTTGATTTGACACTATTATTTTTAGCATGTTTAGGGCAGTTAATCAAAGAGCATAAGCCAAGGCTACTTAACTTTTTTTCTTTGTTGAGTCAGCATGTCCATCAGGTACTGCCTCATCTGATAATGTCCTTGGGCAACATCATGAGCTATTCCATTCCAGTCATGGGCAACTGCCAGTTGAGTTTCGAGCATTTTTATATCGGCCTGAGTTGTAGTATTTCTAGAACAAGAATCTCTATTAACTATGTTGATGCACTTAAATAAGCAGTTGATTAAAATCCCCGACCATCAACACCAAACCTTACGCGCCATTTTTCAATTCAGCGATTTCGGACTCTGATATATTTTCTTTATACTATTTAGAAATCATATGTTGATATATTTTCTTTATACTATTTAGAAATCATATGTGCACGTGATATCGTTTTTTTTCCCCCCCTCCCATCTTGTCAACGGAATGGAGATATTTATGTTTGCTTTCACCGGATTCGACTCATTCAACAAAGTATTATTATTCTGGAACTCATGATCAACACATAATTTTGACAACGAATTTAATTCTTGCCAAACGATCAGAAAATAACTTTAGAAAAAAATTGTCTGCAAAAAGACTTACAATTTTAATTTTCTCTTTATTTATCAATCGTTTGGTTAATATTTCTGAAAGAAATGAGATTCCATCACATGGCAACGTATGGATTAAATGTATTCTAAAAATTTATTTTGTAAACGAATAGTTTATTTTTTTAATTAAGATATGATTTTTATTTGCTTCGGAAATAATATTTCGCTTTCTATTTTAAATAGATGATAAAATTAAATACAACAAAAATACATACTGTTTTAAATGATGATACAACAAAAATTTATTTCGATTTTGGAATCTCGATAAAACTTTAAAAAAAATTTTTTTGTCAAGTTTTTAATCATCTAAAAGAAAACAAACGCGAACAAAATCAGTGAACCTGGAATTTAATGAAGGTATGATTTTTCTTGAAGTTTTACTTTAAGTAACTTGAATCGGTTCCCTATTAATGTTTCTTTTATTTTCTGCAAGTTTGGTCGATTTTTAAATGTTAAAGGTTTAAAAAAATAAATAATTTAATTGGCTACTAATTTAAAGAAGTTTTTCTTTCGTATTAAATCATTTTTTGATATATTTGGTGGGGAATATTTATTATCGCTTAAGTAAAAAAAAATCTTTAATATCTTATTTTTTTCAATTCCTTCTATTAGCTCACACTCTCCCTATATATATCTTGTTCAAATTTTCAATCGTTAACAAAATACTTTTTTATTCATCCACTCAAGTTCAAATACATTTTTTGAACTTGTAGTGATGACACTGGATGTTAATACAGTTTTTTCAGATATTAATTCAGTAATTAAATTTAATTCATTAATTTTAGTTTTTTTTAGATTTAAGTTGCATATATCTACAATAGATGGCGCCAGATAAACTTAAAACAATGAATGAAAATTATTTATAAAGGACTTTCTGCAATAGAGTGAAAAAAAAAGTAGGAATTGACTTTTTAAAAATTTTTTTATATATTACTTGTTTCTTTTTATAGGTTAATTTAACGGAATAAAACAATCAACTAGTATAGAATGGGGAGTTCAAATAATTTACCTATCCATGAAAAGGTCTGCAATCTAGTTGTTGAAAAGGAAAAAGATATCACTCGGATATTTCAGATGCATCTGCCGAAGTTGTGCTACTAGAAGAATGCATCTATGATTTCACGCAACTAGGTGATGTTGTACTCTTCAAGACGCCATTGGAAGCAATCACATCCATCGTCAATTTTTTATCATCTCAGAAAACCGAGCCCACAAGTTTCAGGTATTATTTTCTCTATAGAATTTGTGGTTTGATTCATAGTCTGAATGTATAAGTTATTCTGAAAGTATAATATCATCATCAACAACAGTAATATATTCAGTACCAAATTTTCGAGTGTGTTCCTCTCTTAAATACTTTTTTGTCGTTCTTTTCCAGACTGAAAAAAAATATGATAACCATCATTTAATTCGCTTTTGCTTTTTAATTTTCTTATATTTTGACAAAGCTTGAAGGAAAACTACAATTTAATTTTAAATGTCAAATTACTCATATTTTAAATTCTCGATCTGAATTCTGAACAAATTGTCTTAAGGTTAAATAATTTAAACGATGTTTAGGTTTGCTTTTAGATTTGTTACTTTTACTTACTAACAATAATTTTTGTTTTGTTTGTACCTGTTTCAATGCGCAACGAGGATTCTGCTACTCTAAAACCACTTTAATTTGCATTGAAATTTCCCATGCCTGATACTTAGGGGCTAAAACCATTGGAAGGTCTTTCTGGCCTATGAATTTATTTTTCTCCTGCCAAACAAAGGTAAAAATCTTTTTTTTAAATTTAGATCGTTGGTTTTATTCTATTTAGCAACAACATTATTTTTATTAGATGACTGCCTTCTGTTTTAAGCTACGATCAAGACCACTTGTTTAAAAAAATCTGTTTCTAAATAAAAAAAAAAGGAGACTTTTTAAAAAAAAATTGTTTAAATAAAATATACCATTAAATTAACTTTCATTTAAGCTAATTTAAAATAAAATGGTTAATAATAATCGTCTGCCGAGACTTACATTAATTTAGAATTGATTAATTTTGCTTATTTAATTAAAAATTGGCATACATTTATCTGTCATGTTTTCGAGAAACAGTTCCTTTTTAATTTTAATTGAAAAGAAAACTAACTGAGCTTGATTTTCAACAGAATATTTATAGTATAGTATTCAAATTATTGTGATACAATCGAATGGTAATCAAATATGAAGTCATAAAAACTGAGAAAAAAATTCATCCTTCTTAAGGCTGATAAATAAGTCTTTTCTACAGAAACTAAACTGCTATTTACAATCTCTTGGTCCAAAGAGGTCTTGGCGAAATTCTAAAATAAATTTGCAAAAACTTGATGAAACTTACTTCTGTAACTAGCCGTTCTCATGTTAATAATATTAAAAAAAATTATTTTTTGACTCTTTCATTGATATTTTATGCCTTCTCATTCAACCTCCCTCTCCACTGAAAACAAGCTATTATTCTATAGGAGTCCTAATATCACACGTGCCGGCCCGGTTTGAGGTTCAGCTGGAAAATGAAGAAATAAATATTTGAAAATAAAATTCTTCGTATGATCATCACGATGGATCCTCAGAAATGATGGCATCTGCCACTTTCTAACTAATTTTCAGTTAAGATGCTTTTTCTTAAAACTTCCAGCAATTCTTTAACAATCTTAGCACTATTTCGAAATTCAAAACTTGTCCAATTATGTTATCACCCTTCCCTCTAACTCTAGACGCAATCGTGTTGAGTTATATATTTTATCATAATTTTGTTGTTAACCTTCCTCTTTTCACTATATGAAATATTAAAATATTTTTGAACATGATTAATAGCTGTTTTATCTGTTCATCTATTTAGCAAGAATGACCGAATCGTATGGACACGGCTGTAGAAGAGCTCTTCTGACGGCTAAACCTAAAAAAGGGAATATTTAAAATTTGATTTTTAAAGGGAATATTAAAAAAAAAAATATTTTCCGCATGATCTTTTGTTATAACGCTAATTCTTTTTTAAAAACAACTGTGTCTTGTGGGAAAAAAAAAAACAAAAAAAAAATTCGTATAGAACCATAAAATTTCAGCTGGAGAATTACGCAGTGAAACTTGAAAATAAGTAAGATAAACTTTTTACTCGTCCAACATTCAAATAACGAAAGAGAAAAAATACTAGGTTCATAAATAAAAACTGGCATATATGATTACTAAATTCGAATTTACCAACTTAATTTTGAAACATCAACCACTCTTAAACAGTGTCAAACTGATTTATTTCAATAGAAGCATGCAGAAGAAAAAAATAGTTAGATGAAATAAATCTACAAGCACACAAGCTGTGCGACTTCTGGCTTCTCCCTAAACTCAAAAGACCACTCCGTACTTAGGACACTGATGCAGATATAAAAAAATTTTATGATGTTGCCAATCATGCAAATAGGAAACTAACAACAAAAACGATTTTTTACTTTATTTATAATTTTATTTTATTTTCAAATAATTATTTTAATTTAAATGCTGTTGATATACGTAAGGTTTTGTGGCAATCGTTATTTAAATTCGCGAGGGAAAATGTAATTTTTAGAACGTTAATTCACGGAAGAAAAAGCCGCTGGAACATATTGCATTTTTCTGTAGTTGTGTTATGTTAATCAGCGTGTTGTTATCAATGCAAGTTATTCTTTTCAGTTAATCATTATAAGTTATTCTTATGTTTTTTTTTTTTACATTTCTTTATTAATATTTTCTATCATGTGAAAACGGCATTGTAAACAATATGAAATATATTTTGCCATAATTGAAAAAAAAAAAAAAAAAAAAAAATGTGGCATATTAGCGTATAATTTTATCATAATAGCTATTTAGTTATTATAATAATACATTTTTGTGACTTAGCAAAACAAAATTTCATTTAATAATTTGGCATTTTAAGCGATAAAATTTGGCGTAAAAGTAATGCAGGAATAAAATTTTAAGTGATATTTTTGTTTTATATGTTTTTTGGCGATAATAAAGTGATAATATTTGGCATTATAAACAATATTAAATATAAAAGAAAATCATTAAATTTTGCCATAATAGCTATTTGGTAAAAGTTTAGCAAAAACAAAATTTCATTTAATAATTTGGCATTTTTAAATAAAATAAAATTTAAAAGTAATGAATAAAATTTTAAGTATATTTTGGCGATAAAGTGATAATATTTGGATAAAGCAAATATTAATTTGGCCATAATAGTGGTAAAAGTTTGGCGATCGATTCAATTTAGACATTTTTGGGCCTAAAAGTGCTAACATTTGGCAAAAAAGCATTTTAAGAATAAAATTTTAGTGATAAAATTTGTCGATAAAGCAATTTAAAAATAAAATGTCGCTTCATGAAAAAAAATTTGGCGATAAAATGATAAATTTTGACTTAAAAGCAATTTAAGGAACAAAAACTTAATTAATATTCGGCTTTAAAGCGATAAAATTCGGCGTAAAAGCAATTTAAGGAATACAATTTTATGTAATAGCTGTTTGGCTAATATTGGCGTAAGCGTTTTACAACGACACCGAAGTTCGGCAGCCATTTTGTTTGTTTAATTGAGATTTGGCATACTAGTGATGGATTTTGGCGTAATATTGTTTTATAGCGAAAACTAACTGCGGCATTCATTATTATGTTTAATTGACGACCTGGCATCCTGGCGATGCATTTGGCACAAAGGGTACAAGATTCTAGATTTTTATTGCCACCAGATGGCACTACCAATTGTTTGTTAAAGAATTACGAATTTAAAACAACATAATTTCTCTTTTCGTATCTGAACCCATTTAGATATTTCGTTTCTGGTTTTATCATAGATTGTTAATAAATATTTTGGGCTTGCGATTCAAATTGTTTTTAATATGGTTTTTATATTAGAATTACGAATTCGATAAAAAGTTTGCTGACAGTTTATTATTGATGATGTTTACCAATTTATTTCTTTGATATAAAATAGTTAAGTTTTTTTTGAAGCTGGGTAACACCTAATAATTTTCACTGTAACTACGACATTATGTCAAATTTCCGAATTGTCTTTTGATCACAATCCTGTAATTATATATAGATATTTCTATGCTCATTTTTAACGTTATTCACACATGGTAGTGTTCATACTAACTAGGCCAAGTTCAACTCTCATCTAGACAAATCCATTACTTACTTACCTATTAACCTTGTTATTCTGCTACAACTTGTTCAAGTTATTTCAATAACTAACAGTATTCTCTATTCTTATCATACTTTTTCTAAACGGCAGAAAAACTCGCAGATGTTTATTGATCCCGCTAGCAAAAGTGTTTTTAATCATGTTCAAACTGCGCTACGCAGAGTTATTTACAATTGCAAATAGTATTCTTGGACGAATTATCTTCAAAGACTGGTGGCTCCATCTGGTGGACTGCTAAGAGATTAAAAAGGAAAAAAAAAAAAAAGAACTAATTTTCATACTCTTCTTGCCGTCTCTGACGAGCATAAATCAGAAATTATTGCTGACACATTTTTCAGAGACAGTTAGTTGAAAATTATTTTTCTAGTACTGCTACTCTAAAAACTTTCTGTATAATTGTTATGCTACAAATTATAACTCTACAATTATTATTACGAAATCATCTAATGTAATCACCATATTGTTAGAAACAAGCTTCATTTATCCATCAAATTGAAGCGAAACAATATTCGAACTCCTTTTAGCTATGTGCCAAATTCTGAACTAAGTTTTTCATATTGCTGTGATTGATGTTGTAATATTTTTATATGTTTAAATCTCTATCCCAAATTTAAAAAAAAAATTCCTATCCCATTTTTTTTTTTTTTTATGTTTAAATTTAATCCCAATATATCTTTATATTTAATAACAATGTTTTCATATTTTTTATACGTAATTTTTTTTATGTTTTATATATTTTTGGTGTAATTTTTTTTTTTATATGTTTCGTCGTTAATTAAACGTTTCTTATGTGGAAATGAACTTCATAATGAATTATTTTAATTCATTAATTAGACAGCTGTCATTAGACAGACGTTATTTTAGATAGTTGTTAAGCATCGGTTAGCTGGGCCCCTTTTTTCTGATTCAACATATATCTCTCTTTTTAAAAATCAACAAAGTGCCTGGTTTGGATAGCCTAACAAAAATTTTGAGAATTCCATTTAAATTTACTCACTAAATTTGTAACATTGTAGTGAACATTTAATTTTCTCAGCAGCATTCATCTCTCTACTTATTAAGCTCTCTGACGATTTGTCAGAAGTTATGCCAGGGCATTTGGCAATTGGCATGTTTTTGGTTTTTCGAAAGGTGTTCTGGCGGCGAGTCACCATACTGTGGTGTTCTACAGCCCTTGTACGAAGCTAGATTAATAATATAATCTTATTTTTATGAGCTCTTGCCCATGTTACTTCTGACGTGTCTTGGTCATCGAATACCATAACATCATCAGCTCCATCTTCAATCTCAGCTAATTTCCCATCCCATGGAAAACCACCAGAATTGTGCCATTCTCAAGCCAAGGAAAAATCCCAACAAACCAGACAGCTACAGGCCGATATTGTTATTGTCTTCTCTTAGCAAAATTGCAGAGACGTTCAGTACCTCAAGAAGCACATGAAAGAAGAAAAAATTATGATCCCTTAGCAGTTCGATTTCACTTTTTTCACCTCCTGTTCAACGATTCATCAGCTCTATAAGCTCGCTGAAAATATTTCTAAGGGTTTCAAGAAAAAAAAAAATCTAATTCTGCAGTTATCTTCCTAGATGTGGGTAAGGCTTTTTGACAGAGTTTGGATTAAGAGGCTGGTCCATAAACTAATTTCTTATAACTTTTTCTTCCTTCCTCATTAAAATTATTTACTCTTATCTTTCTGACAGAAATGTTTTGTTATTATTGTAACATTTTTTTTCCACAAGAAGAGATATAGCATTTTCGTACCCAGGAGAAAGGAATGTGCATTCTTTAACAAGTGCTTAATAACAACGCATCACTCAAATCTGACAGCAGATAAGCAGCATCGTGGATATTTATATTATTGGTTGAGTTGAGATATTTGACATAGGTTGGAGAATTTACAGTTTTATTTTCACATGCAGAAACACCACACTCATACAATTAGAGAGATACACATTTAACACATTTAAAGACAGATAATTATAGATTCGTGGACTACATTGTAGTGTGCAAGTTGGGCAACCAGATTGTAACTGGATGTGGTTGGGCTGAGATACTTGAGGCACAGGTTGGAGAACTCATACTGTAGCTTTTATTTGCACACGCACAAACACCACACACATACAATTAGGGAAGTACAATATTTAACACATTTAAAGGCAAATAATTACATATTTGTTGAAGGTTTCTACTTATATGCCGAAAACCAAAACTTGGATACGGACAGGGTGCTCGACATATATTACTTCTCTACAGATGAGATGTGTAGGCATATTTCTCCTGAATGTTACAGGGGAGTAATCTTTCCAGTGTGTAGAAGGAAGCATGATTACTAATCTTATTTAGCTGTATTATATACATCCTATAATCATCGATTCCAATCCAATTTGGGGTTCTGCAGCATTTCGTATATGGAAATACACTCATGTCCATAAATTAAGGATAATTCAGAATCACACAGAAATTGAACTCTAAAATAAAAATTTTACCTGTAGAATTATCACACACATCTTGAAGAAGAATATGCAAATTACAGGAAACCACCAGATGGCGCGGATAGTTGCGTCACAATGACGACAGTGTCAGAGAGGGGTATATATGAATGATGGCAAAGAAGTAAAATTGTTCACAAGCGCTTTAAAAAGCCTTTCAGTGCAATAACCGCATAGTTATGGCACAAAGGAAGCATTTGGAAGATTTTTACGTGGTAGAATTATCGGACGACTGGAATATGGACGTACCCAGCTGGAAGTATCCGAGGAACTTGAATCGCCCAGAGTGTCATCTCCAGGCTTTGGAAACGATTCCAAGATGATGGTAATGTGAGTAGATGTTACAGCACAGGTCGCCCCCGAGTTACAACGCCGAATGAGGACCGGTATTTAGCAGTTACTGCCAAAAGAAACAGACGGAGCACAGCATCAGACCTGTCTCGTCAGCTCTCTTCAGCTGCCGGTACGACAGTTTCAAGGCAGACCGTGTACAGACGCTTAGGGCACATTGGTCTATATGCTCGTAGGCCTGTCAGATGTGTTCCACTTACCGTAACTCACTGTCGCTTGCGATTAACCTGGAGTAGAGAGCATGCATTGTGGACACCGCAACAGTTGTCTTGTGTGATGTTTTCCGACGAGTCCAGGTTTAGTTTGCAGTCTGATTCTCGCCGGACTTTCATATGGAGAGCGCCAGGTACCCGTTACCACCAAGAGAACACCATTGAACGACACCGTTACGGTGCAGGATGGCTCGTTTGGGGAGGAATTATTCTTGGTTCCAGAACTGACCTGCATGTTCAGAGTGTAACGATGACAGGCCACATCTATCGGGATGTCATTCTGGAACAACATGTACTTTTTTGTTTCGGGGCGCCATGGGTGCTGAATTTCTGTTTATGGATGACAACGCCCGTCCTCATCGTGCAAACATTGTAGACGAATGCCTTCAATTGGAGGATATCACCTGTATGGATTGGCCAGCATACTCACCGGACTTGAATCCAATAGAGCATGTGTGGGATATGCTTGGCCGACGAATTGCAGCCCGTCAACCCTCCTCCCACCTGTCAACCGGAACTTTGGAGGGCATTGCTTGATGTGTGAGTGTAATATTCCCCAAGATCAGATTGATAATTTGATACTCAGCATCCTAGGCGTTGTAAGGCCTGTATTGCATCGTCCGGGAGACATACCCATATTAACCATCATACTAACCATGTTATACGGTTTTTTTTTTAAATAGGTTCTTTTTTTGAAATTTGCTCCATGGAGTAAAATCGCAATTTTTATTAATTATGTCAAACATATAGCATCTTTTGCTCTTTACCTTTTGTTTAATAAATAGACTTTGCAAAATTAGTCAAATTTGTTTTGCTTCTGTCTGTTTCTTTTGCCTGAAATTCATTATCCTTAAATTATGGACATGAGTGTATTTCAAATATTTGAAAACAAGTCTTGAATGACTATCAATTCCCCGTAGTACTTCAGAAATGAGAACATAGGCAACCTTCTTTTTAATTTATTTATAACTGCTTTTCTCTATATATTTGATAATTCAATCTCTCTCACTGACGACGTCTCCGTGATTATGATATGTCATTGTCGAGAAACAGAAAAAGCTACGTGCTGTTCCCAATATTATAAACTCTACTATTTGCCAATGTTGTAACCTGTTGGCCAATTGGCTAGAGCTCAGGTCGTAGGCAGCACAGGCTTTTAGGTTCGAATCCTGGCTGTGATATGGATGTTTGTTAACTGTTCGATTCCACGTTAAACCGTAGGTTCCGGTCAAATTGGACCGATTTTAACGAAATTTTTCATCATGTGTTTGAGTGGTTCCTTGGATGGTTTAGATTCCCAATTGAACCCGTTAGGGGGAAGCTGCAATCGAGTTCTTCTATACGTGTGTTTGTCACGGAATTCCACCTAAACGACTGGGCCGATTTTGATGAAATTGTGTGTGTGTGTGTTTGACAAACCATAGAGAATGTTCTTATGCTATCCCTTTTGTTATAAGTCGCCATTAGATGGTGCAGCAGTATATCAGCTTCTATACCGTTCAGCTAATCACTGTGAAAATTGGTAATAATATGCATTCGAATATGGTTTAGTTTGGTTTGTCTCTCTACCGTCATTTTGTGCGTACTTTAGGCTAATTAAACCTGGACCTTACAGTTTAACGGGATTCCGAACCATTCACAAACATCCACGCCATCGCCAGGATTCGAACCTGAAGTCTGTGTTACCAAAGGCCAGAGCGCTAGTCAATTGGCCATCAGGCCGCTCGATTGTGGAAAAATAGGTTCGCACTATCCACTTTATTGTTATTTGCCAACAAATGGTGTTGCAGCATTTCATCTTATAAACCGTTCAAACGATATTCATGAAAAATTAGTATTCACATATATTGGAACATGGAGAATATATTCGCTATATGTATTTTTCTACAATGCATTTTTTTTAGCAGGATAATGTATGTTGGGTTCTGCTAGTATGTAATAAAAACTGTCATTCAATTTCTACTATTAGTTCACGCTCTCCCTATATATATATATCTTGTTCAAATTTTCAATCGTTCATAAAATACTTTTTATTCCTCCACTCAAGTTCAAATGCATTTTTTTTAACTTTTAGTGGATAACACTGGATGTTAATACAGTTTTTTCAAATATTAATTCATTCATTAAATTTAATTAATTAATTTTAGTCTTATATGGGAGAAAAAAATTTCTCTTATATAAGATATTTAGCAGGATATAAATTTAGGAATAAATATCGTCAGTGGCGAAGCGTACAGATCGCTGAAAAAATTTTCTTTTTTCCTTCTGGGTTCAAGTCTGAGTCAAGGTGGGAACACAATGGAAAATGAAACGTGAATAAATGTGAGAGAAATGAAAGTGAGAGAGAGAAAGTGTGTCAGAGAGAGAGAGAGAGAGAATTTTTTCTAACTTAAAAAAAAAATGAATGAAAATTATTTATAAAGGACTTTCTGCAATATAGTGAAAAACAAGTAATATAAAAAATGTTAAAGTCAATTCCTCCTTTTTTTTTTTTTTCACCTATTGCAGAAAGTCCTACATAAATAATTTTCATTCATTTTTTAAGTTCATCTGGCGCCATCTATGGGTAGATATATGCAACTTAAATCTAAAAAAAACTAAAAATTAATTAATTAAATTTAATTAAGGAATTAATATTCGAAATAATGTATTAACATTCAGTGTCATCCACTACAAGTTAAAAAAAAATGTATTTGAACTTGAGTGGATGAATCAAATGTATTTTATGAACGATTGAAAATTTGAACGAGATATATATAGGGCTAATAGAAGGAATTGAAAAATGAATGGAAGTTATTTATAAAGGACTTTCAGCAATATAGTGGGAAAAAGTAGGAATTGACTTAAAATTTGTTTTTTATATAACTTGCTTAATGAATAGATTTCATGCGTAAATATTTTTTAAGTAAAGGAGGAAGATAATCCCTTTTCGCACCCCTTATGACCGGCGACCCCTTTTTTACCCTCATGAATGGGCGTCCCCCCCAAATTTCACCACTTGACCCCCGCGGTCTTAATCGTCGCACAAAAAATCCAAACATTTTCTCTTCCGTGATGGACCTGTCACCTCTTTAATAACAGAGCGCGCCGACCTAGCACAATTTTCCTCGTAAAAAGAGAGCGTTTTTCTGGATCGTGTCGGTTTCCCTTTACAATGGCGGAATAAAAGGTTTTGAAATGTAGAAAAGGTGCCCTTTCATTCAAAAACGGAACGAATATAAGGAAGTACTTAATGAATTGTATTACAAAGTCGTGGGAGGATAAAATGGTAGAAACGTTTGACCTGAGCATTTGACAGCAATGTAAATGAGCTGATATATAAAAAAAGATGGTTTGCACGTGATTTTGAATTGGGAACATGATTTATATACTATATATTTAAAACACGTTATTTTCATACACTTGTATCTGTATTTATATTTGTATCTGTATAAAAATCGTACTAAATACATGTAACAACTGATGCTTTCATTTATTTTGTGTTTTATAAATATTAGCTTTAAGTATATGGGATTTAATTATTATATACGTTTTTCAATTACATTTTAAAAAAATATTTTAGTTGATTTTTGTGTGATAAAAAATAACATGAATGGTAGAGTGTTTTTTTTTTTTTTTTATTTTTATTAATGTTATTCCTCTAATTGTATAGAGTGGCCACTGGAAAACTGAAGCAAATATTGATAACAAGTTATAACTTGCTTGTTATCTATATATATATATATATATATATTGCAAGTTATAGAACATCCTTTGAAAATTAAAATGGCTGCATATGATGTCTAGTCTCGAGTAAAATTCATTGAGTTTCTCTGTTCTAGTGAACGATCCATTATTTAAACTTAGAGGAAATATCTGCAACTACTTAATGATTGAATATTTCACAGTGATTGTAAAATGATTAGGAATTTAATTGTCCGGTTTGGGAGAACTGCCATCTATTGGAATAGTAAAAAATTTAAAATTAAGTTTGTAAAGTTATTTTTGTTTTATATTGTTCAGTATTTTAGTATCTGCACTGTATAAATGGGGTGTAAAAGCATACATCATCTTGAAATTTTGTCTTTAATTTTTGCATTGACCACTGCTGTAACATTAGAGATAGATTTTCAATGGGAAAATGCATGGTTTTCCGTTCAAAGTACCGTAATTGATTGATTTAAGTGTGAGAAATATTATTCAAGTAAATGAAAACGCGATATGAAAAATAACTAACATAATTTAATAATAGATAAAATAAATAAATAAAAAGCAATATACTTCTACATTCGATCCTTTGGTTCCAAATAGAATTTTCAGGAGATAGTTAAGTTCAAACCAAGAGTTCTGTTAAGCTTGAGTAAGTAAGATCTTAATGATTGGTTAAGTTAGCTTTTTAAATCATTTAGTCACCAATAAAAAATCCTTTAAGATATCTTGTGGTAAAAGTGTATGATAATTCTCTACATTTATGGAAAAACATAAAGAACCTTTATGTTATAAATGTATAAAATCTTTATATTCCTTTACTTCTTAATCATATCTATGGGCATTTTTTAAAATTATAGACAAACATATGTCGTATTTTTTGTGCGCTTGTTTATTTTGTGTTTTTTCCCCTCCTATGGTTCGCTGAATTGCTACCAACATGAAATAAATAAAGCTTTACCAAACGAAAATAAATAAATAAATAAAATAAAACAAAACAAATAAATAAATTATTCGTTTTAAAAATTCGTTCCTGAAGAGATTAATAGCTGTAGTTTTGTTACTAAATAGAACTTTTGCATATTTGTATAATATAAATTTTTAGATACATTTATTTCATGAAGTATCATTACTGAATTATCGTTATCTTTTTCATGAAATATCAGTATCATTTTTTTGCGAAGTATCATTATCATTATCATTTTCATGAAGTATCATTAATCATTTTCATGAATTATCATTATCATTAATAATGCTAATATTTTTTTTAATGTCATGAGATAAAGTAACATTTTTTAACTATAAGTAGACATCAAAGACAATGTACTCAATTTCTTCATTCACATTTATTTCTATTATAATTACATATATATACAGAAAGATTGTCCATATTTTCAACTAAATAAATGGAAATCATTTTTCACATTTGATATGTGGCACGACAACAAGCTTGACAAAATACATCTAAGTGCAGAAGAACAAAAAGGAACGAAAACTGAATATGATACATGTGGCATCAGTATATTTTACGATGTACACATAATAAATAAAAGGATGAAATGTTTAGCATACGCAATAATATGAAGTCATTATAGCATGATATTTGTTCTGTGGATTATACAGAATAGGATATAATACAAAATAGTAATAAAAAAGTACAAATATTTATTAATGATTTATTATGAATTAAATAAATGAAGCTGTAATTTCTGTTCACCTGTAGATGAGAGAACCATAGCTTAATATTTTTGGACATGCCTAAGTGAAGGAGAGACACATTTATCTATCAATCTTTATAAATACTTTTACAAACAATCGATAGATTTCCTTTAAATTTATTGCAAAAAAAAAAAAAAGCAAACGAACAAAACTGTTTTTTAAAAATTGTTGGTGAAAAACAGAGAAATTACTGATAGAGAAGAAAAAGCAAGCATACCTGTTTCTGAAAATATTCAAAGAAAATATATACACAGAAATTGCTGGTAAAAAATAAAGCGAATAAACAACTGTTTCTAAAAACGCTGTAAAAAAAAAAAAAAACAACAACCCATGTTCACCGACCGAATATCATATTTTTTGACCATGATTCTCACACCATTAAGTGAAACATAAACATCTTTAATGATACATTTATCTAATAATGATTAAAAATAGTGATAAATACAACAAATAAAAATAGAAATAGAAAGGACTTTTAAGAAAATTATTTTGATATAAACATAGTTATTTATTTTTAAGCAAAACAATTTGATTGTTTAAATACAGACTGTATTTGAGATTTATGATGATTGGCGTAAATGTGAGCATCACCAACAACATAATTTTATACTAGAACAATTATTAAATGTTTGAAACCAAGTAAAATAAAACTACTTTACATGCATTCTTATTTTGATATCAGTTGTGCGTAACAACAACAAAAAAAAAAAATTAATGAAGATGACTATTTAGTTAATAGTATTTATAAAAATAATACTTTTAGTTTCAAGAAATGCAATTCACAATAAACTTTTTATTCGTTAAATTAGATTTAAGCAAGGAAAAAAAAAAAAATTGCCTTTTCATTTCTTTGAAAAATATCCAAACATTATTCACCGGAAAAACTTAAAATATTTATTTATTTTATAAAATAGCAATATTTAAAGAAATCTTCGACAAAATCACAGAACAGAAGTTGTTGGGATTTGGCGTCAAAAATTCTTTTCTCCAAAGTCCGCCAAATAACAAGTTGTAACAGTAAGCAAAGTGAAATGCAAATTATACAAGAACGCCCGGGTTACAAACATTTAGCGATTAGTAGCCAAATGTGGTAATCGACTTTGGAGCCACAAAAAATCGCCAAATTTCAATGGACCCTATTTTTGCGATTTGGCCAAATCTTTTTTAATGAAGAACACTTTTTAATTATATAATAGTGAATAATATAAAATTGCCCATGCCAATTCGTGCATTTTTAAAAATTAAAAACAATTCAATGTTTTTAAAAACAATTTTCAAATATAATTTCGGTTTTAGTATAAGGTTCCGTTTTATCGAATAACATGATGATGATAAAGCATTATATGAAAAGACACACATAAAAATAAATAGAAAAATCAAAATTTACAATATCGTACCCAGGACTATGATTTTAAGAATTTTCTGTTTCATAATCCTAGCTGTATTCTTTTCTCAGGAACATGTAGTGAAGGGAATAATTAAATAATAACATTTTACTGTGATTAAATATTTGATTTCGTTGGAGATTTAAAGAAATTGAGGTTTTCTTCATTTATAGACTCATTAAAAATTTTTCAAAACTTTTCTTTCCTTTTATTCTTATTATTTCTTTTGAATTTTAATTGATATTTTGTTAATTTTAAGTACTAATATAATATTTTAATTGTTAAAAATCAAAGAATTCTGTTAATAATTTTGAATAGTAACCTTTGATTTACCTTGAGAACAATACTATATTTTATCTTAAAAAAAAAAACATTCGAAACTTTTAAACTTTTCTTTTAGAGTGATGAAAAATTTTATGAATGAAGTTGAGATTCTTTTAAGGAATTTGCAGCACTTTCGTGCTCAACTAATACTGTTGTGGTAAATGAAATTTTGGCGTTTTTAAGAACACCAATGACACCTTCATTAACATTACATTACATGAAACATAATATACAAATTATACTGAGAAGTTCATCTATCAAACAAATGAAACACTGGAAATTCTATCTGGGCAAGTCTATTCTTCACCCAAAAAGTATGCTACTTTGGAATGTAGTTTAACACTTTTGGCGATATATATATATATATATTGATGGTAATGCGCCAAAAATGTTTCATACTCTGAAATCGATAGAAATTTTATCTAAATAGGCCAAATTTGGCGATTTTCAAAATCGTGCCAAAAGTATGAGTTAAAACGTATTTTTATCATATGCTTCTCTTACTGCTGATAGAATCGAATTTGAGAGTAATAATGATGTAGCCTGTATAAATATGCTTTGGAATGTAGTTTAACCCATACTTTTGGCTGTAGCATATATTTTTGACGATAATGCGCTAAATGTAATGGTTTCAAAATCTTTATACTCGAAATCGATACAAATTCTATTATCTAAATAGGCCAAATTTGGCGATTTTTGAAATCATGCCAACAGTATGAGTTAAAACGCTTTTTATCATTTGCTTTCCTTACTGCTGATAGAATCGAGCTTTAGATTAATAATATTCAAATGTAGATTTAAATAACACTCAAGATATATTTCTGGAAACTTATTTACCATATTTCTTCAACTGCGGTAATAATATTGAAGGTATAGTTGGTAATGGTAGGAAGATGGTATGGTTTGAAATAATACACAATAAAAAGTCGTAAATTGGCAGCATATAGATGGGTTTAGAATAGATTTGCCCGAATACTTTTTTTGCAAGTCGAATTGTTCCTTAATCATATAATTCCATCACCCAGTTCATAATACCTCAAGGAAATTATACTGAAGATTTATCCAATGGTTTCATTTTGAGGTAATTTCCGTTGACCAATTTAGGAAGATCCATTTGATGACTGACTAGATAACACATCAGAATTCTCTTGTCTATCCATCGACCATTTTCAGATGACGTCTTTCCTCCTGTGGCCATAGAACAACTTCACTTCGCAAGAACATCCGCTTCTCACCCTGATGTAGTCCAGCCGCCAGGGTTCGTCGCTGTTGAACTCTCGCACTAGAGCATAGGTGTAGGTGTATCTCTGGACGCACATGGACTTGGTGGACCGGTCTATGTACCTGCAGGGGTGTCCCTTGACGCCCTCCCGGCAGGAGGTCTGATAGAAGCTCTGGGTGGAGTTGGAGTCGTGGTACAATTCTAGGATGCGGCCGGACTTGGACACTCCCCCAGAGGTTGGATGATTTCGGTGACGCTGGGGCAGCACTCGTCCAAGTGGTTGGGGTGGTCCCTTTTTCGAGGGGTCAGGTCCCAAGGAGATCCCTGAAAAACACCCTTTTCATTTTGTTGTATTGAATCTACTAAGTTGAATAAAAAGGTCGAGTGCCTGAATGCGAAGCGTTCATCTAGTCCAGGGATGGGCAAACTACGGCCCGTGGGCCAACTCTGGCCGCCGGAAGGTTCTATCCGGCCCACGGATGGATTTTTAATTTGCCGGTCCGAGGCAAATTAAAAGAAATATATATTTATATATTATATATCCATCTCCTTTACTACATTGATTAAATATTTTTTTTCTTCCTTTTTTTTTCAAAGGATTGATGATCTTTTTAATTTCTCTATTTTTTGTTCTACAAAACTTACATCGACGGAAATAGCAAGCACAGACAGCTTTCAATCAGTAAAATGTTAAAAAAGAACATCAGTGCTATGTTTGCTTCATCTATATATATGTGAGCAAGTGTTTTCAACTATGAACCTTAGAAAGAATTATTTCAGAACTAGATTGACAGATGAGCATTTAGCCTCGTTCCTTAAAATCAGTACATCTCACTTCGAACCTCAATACAAGGAAATTTTAAAATGAAATCGCAATTTCATTCATCTCATTAACATATTAAAATTGTAATTCTTATATATTGTTTTTAAAATTAAAAAAGAATTTATCTTGGCCCGCCAGACTTTTGTTTTTCGATTTTTGGCCCGCGACCGGAAAAAGTTTGCCCATCCCTGATCTAGTCAATGGTACATGATGGAAATAGGAAAGAAAAGTCAAGATGAATGCGTAATAGTATGAATTGGGAAAAAAAAAAAGAAAAGAAAGAACGAAAAAGGAAAACATTGGGATAAAAAATGTAACATGAAATTTGCGATCAGTAAAGAGCTATAATATTAGAAGAAAGACTAGAAGTTATTGAACTGAATTAGGATAAATAAGTGAACGGGAAATTATGGTGGTTTGAGGCTTCGATTCCATTTAGAAGTAGAGTAAGGATACTTGTATTTTCCATTGAATTGCGTAAAAATAGTTTGTACCTTGATGAGTGGGTTTTCGTGGGTAGCAATAGTATTGAAGAAATTTTTAAAGTTTAGTAATATAGAATCAATATTTAAATTTTGATGAATTGTAGAGTTGCGGACAAACCAAGTGCATCAGTGATGATACGAAGAAGTTTGTTTTGAATAATTTGTACAAATTTTTTTTGTTAGATTTTGCAGCCAGAACCCAGATTGGGGCAGCGCAAGTAAGAATAGGCATTAGAACATGTTTGAATTTTGTTTGACAAAGTTAATTTAGAATATTTATTGATGAGTAGCAGTAAGATAAAATTTGTTCCAACATTTTTTTTTTTTTTTTTAATATGAGATCGAAAAGTTAGTTTATTGCCTGTGATCAAGCAGAGATATTTAATATCAGTTGTCAATTCAGCTTGTTGATCAAAAAGGGAGATAATAGAGAGTTTTTGCATACCGTATTTTGGACGTCCGTTAGCTTTTTCTCCCTAGCGCGCATGCTCATAGGAAACTGCGCATGCGTATCTGTAATAATGTTTCCTATGAGCACACGCAATAGGGAGAAAAAGCTAACGGACGTCCAAAATACGGTATCAAAAAAACTCTCTATTATGTTTGGTTGTCTGGCGTATCCTTTTCGGAAAACGATGGCTTGAGATTTAGAGACATTAATTGCTATGCGCCATTTAGTTAGAGCAGGGGTCTCCAAACTTTCCAGCCTTAGGGCTATACTGTTTACTCCAGTAAGTACCAAAGGCCAAAACCGTTTTAATTACATAAATCTCATTCGTATTTTTTTTACAAGTGGATACCCCACGGTTTCATTCGCGTTAAGTTAGCTTTTCCGTCCCTGAGGAAAAGGCTAAGGGTATAGTATTAATTAAGGATATAGCTTTTCCGTTCCCGAGGGGATTTTAAGGATAAAAATCATATGTTTGATTCAGGATATATACATTCCAAACATCGATACATATACATATGCGATACTCTTTTACCCCAACGTAACTACCAAGGGTAACCGCGGGATGTTCACGAGTTTATAATGTTAGTGGGATTCATTTCAATTATTTGTTAGTTGTTATGCTTAAGTTAAATTTTCTGCGTATTATGCTTGGCATTAATCTTAACCTAGCAAGTCAATAAAACCGAGTTATTATCATTCTGTGTTTTTTTATCCAATTTATTACAGCAACAATTAGCTATTCGCTGTCGCGGGCTGGATTAATGACACTGGCGGACCGGATTTGGCCCGCGGGCCGTAATTTGGAGACCCCTGCTGTAGAGTATCCAGGAAATTTTGAAGAGTTTTGATGACATAGCGAATAGAAGCCCATTGGGCAAAGAGCAGCAGAATCGTCAGCAAATAGGCAAGTGGAGTACTGACTCTTCTAGTTTAACAAATTGGGAAAAAATCGAGATATTGTTATTTTTTTTTTTTTTAATTTACAAAAGTCGAAATTTTAAAAATGGCAGTTTTCTTTTGTCTCATTTTCTAACAAAAGATGTTGCAAAAAACCGATGTAATTAGATGCACGTTTCAAAATACGATAAATTTGTTCTCTAGTTTTCTTTTGTTGTTGAAGGTGAAATCGCAGAACGCCTTTTATGACAGCTACCTGCTGTGTTGGTAAGTCAGATGGAGCAATCTTCTGTCAGACAAACTATATTAACCTGTTTAATTTTATTCTATGTGGTTTATTTTTTTGGATTCTTTCCAAGCTTCTTAAGGACATTGATGATATTACCATGCTTTTGGTATTCAATCTTCATCCAACTTTAAGGTTCTTATTTCGAAAACATCATATATTAAGCTATCTCGTCTTTAAGTATGTGTAAATTTCTTCATTATATGTATCATATTTTATATGTTCTTTATCTATGGATTTATTTATGGATCTTTACTTATGTGTATAATGTGGGAAAGGGGAATGAATATATATATATTCAAAGTGAAAGAATCTGTTAAAGTAATATATTGTATAAATGGCATTCTTTGATTCCAATGGATGATACATATATTATAATGTTGCTGTTACTCAAATTATATAACTTCCATATTCAAGTAATTGCTTAATGTAAATTAATTTGTAATTTTCATAAATATTTATTATAGTAATCCATTAGATTTCTATAGGAAATATTTTAGTTTTAAAATATGTATATTTTTTTATATAAATATTAAAAATATATTTATTTTTATAAAATAGTTTTTGTAAAAAAATATGTTATATTTATGTGTTTTATGTATTTTAATATTTGTATAAATACCTATAAAATATTTTTTTTTTTTTTTTATATTTATATTTTTTATATATTCATATAAATTTTTTAAAAAAATATTTATATTTTATTCATATTTTTATATATTTATATTGTTTTATTTTATTTGTTTTTATAAAAAAAATATTTTTACATAAATAGTTTTATTTATTTATATACTTTTTTTATAATATATATATTTTATTTTTATAAATATTTTTTATATATTTATAATATTTTCATGCATAACTCATGGAAAGATCAATAATTGAGTTAAAAGATAACTTAACGAAGTAGTATGAACATAGGTCTCCTTTAAAAAAAAATACAATTTTTGACTTTTTTACTATTTGTAAGACAGTAGAAAATTTGAAATATTTCAAAATTTCAATATAATTTTCTTTTTTTTTTTATATATTATAATGGGTATTTGACTTACGTGTTATAACGGTGTTTCTTGTGGCCCGGTTTCCTGTGCGTTCCAAGTGCTCTAGAGTACACGCAGGTGATGAAGAGGGACAGCAACTGAAAGCACAAATTCACATGTTGTTAATTTCTTTTTGATTTTCTAGTAAATGAACATTTTGATTATATACTTTATATTGAACATCAATTAGAATTTGAACACATATACAGGGGGGATTCAACGGTTATGGGACAAACTTTGAAGTTTGGTTTGTCGCGCTACTGTCATTTTTGTGCCCACTTTGGACTAATTTGACAGGGATCTATAGTTTAACGTGGATTCCGAACCATCACTACTACTACACCACACCACACCACATCATTGTGCCTAGAGTGGAGTTGCCCCTTTACAATTTGGGAATGATATGGGTGAGAAGTCTGATTGGGATCTGTGATGATCTACGGTCATGTGAGACCTAGACCTCCGGCTTAAGTGGATTCGAATCACTACAAACATCCATGGCACTGTGGGGTCTCAAACTAGAAACCTGTGGCACCAAGCACCAGAGCTAATTTCGAGCCACTAACAAACATCCATGCCATCACCAGGATTCGAATCTGAAGCCTGTGGTACCAAAAGTCTGTGGAGTTTGAGTCGGAGTGGTACAGCATACTAAAATATACATTTTTTTTTTTGGAACAGGAATGTAGAGTTGAGGAACGAACACGCTTTCAAACAAACTTATCGCAAAAGCTAGGCACAATGACTCAACTCATACTCATCACGTGACGAGTTTGAAGTCCCTGGTTGAAAACCTCAATGCTGATTCTAATTTATTCTTATCGTGTGTTTGCAACTGTGCTTTCCTGTATGAGACACCAGTTGATTTCGATTCAGGACCTCGTTTATCGAAAAATTGGAGTGCGTCAAATGCCTGGCATCTGTTCGCCAATCACTCCTTCGACGCTAACAAGTATCTATTACTATTGGTGGTCGCAATTTTGAGCATTTATTGTAGACATTGAATCAAAAGTAGCATCATTGGCATCACTTATCATTGATGTTGTAAATAAACAATGTTTTTCTTTTCATGTCTCATATTTTGTGTTCATGCCTTAACGCATCATCATCACCTACATTCCCATACAAAAAATGCATGTTTTAGTAATACTCCTCAAAGTTTGTCGACCGTAGTACATATTTTCATATGAGGTTTATACAACATTTTATGATTTATTTCATTGCTATAGATATTTGGGGCCTGAGGGCCAAATGATTGGCCCTCGGTGCAACAGTTAGCGGGTTCGAGTCCTGACGGTGCCATGGATGTTTGTAGTGGTTCGGAATCCATTTCATACCGTAGGTCCCCGGTCTAATATGACTGTAGAGCTTTGGGTGTAAGGCTGACAACCCTAACCCTTAAAAAGAAAAGCATCTCTTGTCTCGAAATCTGAAAATAGGCGGACAGCCTTGGTCCACCATGGGGCTGAATTTACATTATATTAATATTTTGCCCGATATTAAATTTACTTAACTTAAAAATGTTTTTTTTTCTATAGCCTGATACCGAGTATTAGTTACTATCATATTATTTATGTTATTTTGTTAAAAGAAAAGTAAAAAACTGTTAAAAATTAGATGTTAAGAAAAATTCTAGTGAAAAATGGAATTATACAGTATTGTCGTAATCAATGTTTTCAAATTTCTTTAATTATATTTAACTTAAAAAAACAATAATTAAGCATTAATATTTTTATAAAAATGGACTGTTACAAAATACTGATATTCTAAAATAGGTTCTTATTCGAGTCTTTCAAGAATAATTCTTAAAGAATAATATTAGCTTATTAGTTGTTTCTCAAAAATCTTAATTTTGCCTTAAAGTTTTTATTTAATTTAGAAGGACTACTTACATTATTTTAAGTTACACAAAAACTAAAATGCAATAAAGTCAGAAATCTTTAATTTTCATATATGGTTTTTTTGACATTAAAAATTATACGCTCGCAACTATTACAATATTACAGGTAAAGATTCTATTTCATGTATTAGATTTCAAAAAAAAATATTAAGAAAAATCTGATAATTTTTTTTATTTTTATTTTAGAAGAGTTATTTATTATTTATCGCATAAGATTCAAGATCTTTAGGAAATGGTTACTCTAATTCTATTCAAAAATTTCAAATTCGATATAATATTTAGTGCGATCAAAAAATAGTGATTGCTTTCAAAATATTTTAATAAAAGAGTATTTTGCAAAAAGAAAATGATATTCAAATAAGAAAATAGTTTCAGCATAAAATTAATTACAAAAATTTAAAACGAATTATTTAAATCCAAACTATCCAAAATTTTGAATAAATAGATTTTCTTTTTTGGTGATATATAACAATTATAGAAAAAAATATTAAATAATATTCTAAATAATTCTATTAAAAATAATAAAAAATAATCATTATAATAATATAAATATTATATAATATTCTTCATTGGCGCAACAGCCCCATGGTGGGCCAATGCCGTCTGCCTACTGGCAGATTTCGAGACAGGAGATATTTTTTTTTTTACGAGGTAGGGTTATCACTCCGTCGCCCGACGCTCTACAGTCATAATAAACTGGGACGTACTGTTTAAAGTGGATTCCGAACCACTATATACATGCACGGCACCGCCGGGACTCGAAACTGAAATCTGTGGCACTGAGCGCCGGACACTCGCCTGTCAGGCCCTATTAATCATCATCATCATTGGTACAAAAGCCTTATGGTGGGCCAAGACTGTTTGACTACTGGCAGATTTCGAGACAGGAGGTGATTTATATTTACAGGGTAGGGTTGTCAGCCCTACACCTAGCAGTCATAATATACTGGATTAGATTCCGAATAAAGTAGATTCCGAACAGCTATAAGCATCCATGACACCGCCGGGACTCGCTCCAGAAACCAATGGCACACCAGAGCGCTAATCACTCTGCCATCAGGCTCTTATAATATAATAATACAATTATATGATAATATAATATAATAATAAATTAAATAACTTAATTAAAGAATATTAATAATTCTGTTCTATATATATTTGTCTTAAATTTATTCAAAGTTCGTAAGACCTGATTATATATATATATATATATATATATATATACATATACAGAAACAGATTCGTTATTCTGAGAGTGGTTATTCTTCTTAATAGAATAACCACTCTCAGAATAACGAATCTTTGAAATTTTTAATTCTTTTACTTTTTTCCTTGGAATTTAGTTACAATATATAATTAAGTAATTAAAGATAATGAAATAATATAATTAAAAATATTAATACTTCTGTTCTGTATGTATTTGTCGTAAATTTATTCACAGTTCGTAAATCCTGATTATACATATACAGGAAACTCATAAACATTTTTCTCATAGACGTGCCATGTATATAAATTATTAAATGAAAAGTTAAGAAACGAAATTGTGAAACTTTATAGCTTTGAAACAATTGATCTAAAATGTATTCATTTTATTTACAGTTTGTTTTAGTTATTTAAAATAAATTTGTATGTAAAATGCTACTCGCAAAAGTTTCTGGCTAAGAATAATTAAGTTCAATAAAAAAATTTTTCGGTAAATAATAATTTTAGAGCTGCTTGTTAAACAACTTATAGTGCTTGATTGAATAGACACGAGATATTTTAATTATCTTGTGATAAAATTTTCTTTTGTTATTTGATCGTGAATTATCTTTTGAACTGGTTTTGGACTTGCTCATATTTCATAACTTCCTTTCGATTTTGTTCTCCCCCTCCCCTCCGCCCGGTAGTATTCCTTTCTCATAGGATTTCCTTTATTTTTCGAATGATGATTTGTTCCATTTCGTGAGATGGACTTGTTCGATTGTTAATTACCTTATTCCATTCATCGATTTTGATTTACAAATTATTTTACTTTACAAAATTTTATCATAGAAAAACAGTTGAATCATTTAAACTAATTGTATAATTAGTATTTTTAATAATATAACATTTTCCAAAAATGCAAATCCTTATTTAATTTGTGAATTTCGAACGATATACAGTTGCTTTATAGAAAAGATTTTCTAATTACAAATCGAAAACAACTTAATATTCTACGCAAACGATTTTATTTAAAATGCCAAGTTGTGTTTGAAAAAATAGTTCTTAATTATGATCGGAAATTAATGTAAAGCAGACATAATTTATAAGCATTGTTTGAAACGTACAAGAAAAATTCGTGATGTTCATTTAGGTTTAAAAATATTATTTTTTTAATTTTTCCAAAAATTGGAAAATGTGTTTCTAAAAAGTTTTTAAAAGATTCGTTATTTTTAGAGTGGTTCTTCCACTTAATAGAATAACCACTCTCAGAATAACGAATCTTTTGAAATTTTTAATTCTTTTTACTTTTTTCCCTTGGAATTTATAAAAAATAAATAGTTAAATAATTAAAGTTAATTAAATAATATAATTAAAAAATATTAATAATTCTGTTCTATATATATATTTGTATATAAGAAGCAGAATCGTTATTCTGAGAGTGGTTATTCTACTTAATAGAATAACCATTCTCAGAATAAAAATCTTTTTGAAATTTTAAATTCTTTAAATTTTTTTTTCTCTTCGAATTTAGATTAAAATAGACATTTAAATAATTAAAGATAATTAAATATTATAATTAAGAAAATGTTAATAATTCTGTTCTATATATATATTTGCCGTAAATTTATTTACAGTTCATAAAACCAGATTACATATATATACAAGAAACAGATTCGTTTTTCTGAGAGTGGTTCTTCCACTTAATAGAATAACCACTCTCAGAATAACGAATCCTTTGAAATTTTTAATTCTTTTTTTTTTTTTCTGGGAATTTAGATAAAATAGACAAATAATTAAAGATAATTAAGTTATATAATTAAAAAATAATTATTATTTCGTTTTATATTTTACAGGAATTATATATACAGGAAACAGATTCGTTATTCTGAGATTGGTTATTCCACGTAATACAATAACCAATCTCAGAATAACGAATCATTTGATATTTTTAATTCTTTTTTACTTTTTTTCCTTGGAATTTAGATAAAATCACAATCATTGTGAAGCATAGTATTATGTTTTTAAATTCCGCATTATGCTGCCAAGACGTTAATTTGCGTAATCTAAATCATTATATTACATCCATTCATGAATATAATTCAACATCGTTTAATATTATTGTTTAGGTGCATTTGCAATGCGTATTTTTGAATAAATATATAAAAAAAAAAAATTAAACGATTTGTCTAGCCGGGGCGGTGTCGCATATGAACCGCAATGTTTTTAAAATTGATCTCTATCAAGGTTAAATTTCTTATTAGTTGTCAGTCGATTGTTGTTGTATGTTAATCCAGTGTTTCCCGGTTTTTACAGTAGATGTATTAATAGTTATCTAATAATAGGATTCTTATATAATAATGATGTATTTTAAAGATAGGGCAACTTGTTGAATGTATAGAACAGTTAAGACCTAAACCTAAAGACCTAAATTCAGTCACTAACATAATTATTATATTTGGAATATAACAAAAACTATAGTTAATTCATATGCTATTTTTGTGATGTTTCCCTGTTAATAAGGCGACACAAATTTGTTCGATTTTTGAAAAATTAGAAAAGCATTTTTTTAAATATGCCTTTTTTGTTGGGATATATCTTCAACAACTACTTTTGAATTTTGTAGCTATAATCGAAATATAACTTTATAATTTGATTTTCATCATAGAATTTGTTTCGTATACAGCATAGAATATATTATGTTTTTATGTTGTCAGCATTAAGTAAAAATCGAATTGACAATTCGGTCATATGCTTTATATGCTATTTCATACAACAGTAATTAAGACATATCTTTAAAATTGGTTTTCATAAATTTTGTTTATAATTGTTCTTATTTAGAAGTTACCTAAAATTGAATTTTTTTAGTGTGCAGATTGGGCAACCAGATTGTTACTGGGTGTGGTTGGGTTGATATACTTGGCACAGGTTGGAGAACTCACAGCTGTATTGACACACGCACAAACACCACATACATATTATTATTTACACAAATATTTAAAGAACAGATAATTATAGAATCATGGAAGAAGTCCACTTCTAAGTCGAAAACCGAAACTCGGCTAGGCGCAGTGTGCGTGAAATATATTTCCTCTCCGAATGAAAATCTGTAGGCCAACTAATACGCAGAATTGGGCTGAATATATTTTCTCTTGGGACGTGAGACTATAAACTAAACTTTTCCCAGCGGGAGAGCAGGTTGCGCTGTACTATTTCTCCGGCGAGAATCTCGAGGCCCATTGACCATTTCTCCTGAAGCCACTGCACACCACTGTTACTCATTTAACACTATCCAGGGGCACATGCAGCTTGAATATATGCTACGGATGCGAGTAACACTACCTCCACGCTGCTCTGTGATCCTATTAGACCGGCCTAAAGTTTAAAGAGAATTCTGAACCTCTACAAACATCCATGGCACCGCCGGGACTCGAACCCGAAACTTGCAGTGCTTTAGCCACTCGGCCATCAGGCCCCGCTTTTATTGTTATCAATTATATTTGTGTATAAGGATGATTGAATTATTATTTGATATTATCATTGCAGCATTTCATTTAAAAAGTCACTATTAAAAGCATATTTCTGCATATTGTATATTATACACCTGTACACAGATTATATTTTTAAAAGTTTTCTAAATTTATTTGTGTTTATATTTATATGTATATTATTCATATTAAGGCACTAGGACATGAATACGATAATAGACACCATAGATACGATTTAATCTGTTATTTAAATCATCCACATCCGTTATGGCAGTCGAAACGAGCTCTTCCAATCACTTTCCCGCCGTTTCTTTGAGGCTTCGCGCTAATTGGTTAAAACAAACCTTTACCTTTAATTACATTCTTGAGACCGTGAAGTTTCCGCGCGAGGTGTTGGCAACACGAATTCCCTTGATGTTGTTTTCTGGAATCCTATCAATTAAATTAGAGCTGACCTCACACTTAAGACAAAATGGCGGATTTCTGGGAATAGAACAATCTTCAGTGTACGAGTCCATTACACAGATTGGTAGGCAAATTGGAGAGAAATTCACGGAGGCGTGAAATTGTGATGCTTCCAGACGGTATTTAAAGATGTGATTTTTGGCCATTTTTTTGTATGTCTTCTTTAATGTCGGGATAATAAAGGTTGCTAAATAAAGTAAGGTTAATTATTATCAGACCATTTGGTGCCGCTTTAACTGCTGTGTTTATTTTGGTTACAAAGTTTCACATCAGCAATGGGGCATTATCTTGGAAGTGTTAAATAAAAAGTATTCCAAATATGAACTTAGTTGTAGGTCAGAATTCTAAAAGAAAACTCAGTGATAGAACTATTAGATATTGACAACGCTCATTTCAAAATGGATGGCCTAAAGCTGTGGTAAAGGCGGATATTTAGTAAATAATTTCATTAAAATTAAATGAAAGCAGGAATTTGCCTTTTAATAACGTGTGGTAAAAATATAGCCTTATTTTAAATGAAATGATCAAAAATGTAATTAATCTATTTAAAACATCAATTTGCCCGACTCGTGGCTCAGTGGTAACGTGAGCATTAGAGAGGAGGTTCTATCGGCTGGCGACTTTGTTCTAGACACTGTTTATAGAAAAGGCAAAGAAACACATAACACTAAAAATGAAAAATAAAATAGATAAATATAAAAGAAATAAAAAAAATGAAATCATTAAAAAATATTTTTTGTCCACTCTTTTCACTTAGCATTTGCAAATCGATCTTAATTTAGGTATTTGCACATCGTAATGGGTGCTGCAGGTTAGCATCCGTTATGTTTGAACGTGTTTTCTGTTCGGTCAATTTCATTTTTTAGAAAAACAGTGTAAGTTGATTCAAAAGCGCTATCAACTTTTTGTGCCAGATTTCTCTACTTGAAAATTTCTCTTTTTGTGACGTAAGTTTTAAAAATCTATTTTTGATTCTGATGCTTCACAAATGTGTGTTAATTCAATATTGCTTGTAAATCAACCAGTTCCATTTGGAGATATTCTGGGGCCGACACGATTTCAACATGACAGGGAGATGAGTTTATTTCAAAAATTTTGTTGTATTCTCTAACTCTAAATTAATGAATCGGCTTTCAATAGTAGCTGTAAGTTTTTTATTTATTTCTTTTGCATATTTGATGTAAATGTTACATTTTAGATTTAAATTTTTCTCAACAATGGAACGTGGTGAGCGTTATTGCTTTTCAATTGCTATCCAAAATAAGAACAATTTGTTCTAAAATGCTTTGATGTCATTAAATGTATCGATTATAAGATTTTTTATTTTCTTTTTTTTTTTTTTATCTATCCTTGCAAATGATATATTTAATTGATTGAGTTTTTCGACATTATCCACTAAAAAAACATAAGTCTAATATAACCACTCATCATTTCTTATTCCTGATACAGGATATAGGTACAGATTAATATATCGACGTACAAATAATGCATTATTTTTGTAATGCATTGTTTTTCACTACTTTGGCCATTAGAAAATAAATATATTTGTAAAAGTGTGGATACATCTCACGGGCCGGAAAACGTTCAAGGCGAGCTGCAGGTTGGCCACCCTTTGTCCAGATGTTGCTGCCGCAAAGTGGATAAGAAGCAAAACACCAAAAAAAAATATCAATTTGTAAATCTTGTTTGGTTTTTTTAAATTTTTCGCAGGAAAAACTCAATAAATGAGTAGGCAAACTGAATGTAAAAAGAATGAGCTCAATTTGCAAAATATTTAATTAATTAAATATTAATCAATAAATTAATTAAATATTTATAAATTAGGCCTATTTTAGATTGTCTTTTCATATTTATTTATGGAATTTATCGCAACGAAAACTTCATAAACAAATAGGAAAACTTAATGTACGCGGTTAAAAATAATTTATAAATATTTAAATAGCATCTTATAAAATAATATAAACATACATAAACCGTCATATTTTAAATGTGATATTATTATTAAACCGATAATATAAAACCGTCATATTTTATGTGATATTATTTAATCACATATGAATAAGCACTTACTTGTGAATTCATCTGTAAATAAAATAAACTCCAATCGCGTTTTATAATAGACTAAAATATATTATATAAAAATATCGCAGTTAAAAGTATCATAAAATAACATCGAAACAATGTCATCAAAATATCATCGAAATGATATCATCATCATCTATAAATGTCATTATCAATGATATTGTTCAATGATATCATATCAATGATATTGTTCAATGATATCATCAATGATATCAATGATATCATATCAATGATATCATGTCCTAGTTCAATGATATCATAAATGATTTGTTCAATGATATCATATCAATGTTCAGTTGAGTTGAAAATTTGGAATATATAACTACAACTACTATATGTTATAGTATACTCTACATAGTATTCCAAATTTTCAACTCAACTCAACCTTTTTCGATTTCTCTCATTCTAAACCATTTTCAAAGATCGAAATATTGAACATCTTACTAAACTAACATATCTGTTCAGTTTTAACTTGAATTACTCCTACTTAGGAATTTATTAGTACTTTTGTATTTGGATAAGCAATGTATTCAAAAGTCTTAGAAAGTTTTGTTTTTTTAAATGCTTTTAAAAAACTTATTATTGTTGTTCTACATATATGTTTTTTATGTTCCTTCATTAGCATGGATGTATGAGTATGTGTGTGTGTGTTCGTGTGTAAGTTCGTGTGTGTTTGTGTGTGTGTGTCAGTGTAAGAATAGTTTAGGCGCACATATATTAGTTTTTGATCCTCATGCACACACATATACACATACCATGCACATGTGTATACATGTATGCATGCACACATACATCATTCAGATACTACATATGTGTATACATGCACATACCATAAAAAATGTTTTTAAAGAAATCAATAATAGATGTTGTACATACAATTATTTGACACATACACATACAATTATGTATTGTAACATTTTAAAAGATATTTAAAAGTTTTTTAAGTTTATCTACTGCTGTTCTATATGTATTTTGATATCTCTTTATGAGTGTAAAGTAAGAGTGTATGTGCGTAAGAAGAGTTTAGTAGGAGCACAAATGTTAGTTTTGATCCTCACGATCATATTAAAGGAAATGGAAGACATGAAGCTTTTTATTCCATCTCGTGTCGAGTTCTTTGCAGAGGATAAAATAAAACTATGGAAATGGTATTAGTTCTTCGAATTCTTAGATCTGTTCGTGTTATGGTAAATTCGTTTTGCAAACATAATTTGTAAAACAAAATATTCACAACTATTCTAAGCTCTAGTACACCGACTTTGAGTTGATATCGTCTGATTTCCATAAGTTCACATTTTAAAGAAATAAACTCAAACATACTAAATATTTTTAAATCTTCTTTTTTCAAAGTGAAAAATTATACATTTTTAAAACAGATCAAAATTTTTCTCCATCTTTGTAGTGCTGTGTTTTTTGGTTTTGATAAATGACATAATAGTAAACCCTCTATTTTTTCTCTGCACATTTGGACGAAAGAAACATTATAATATAAATCATAATGTAATTCTATAATGAAGCTGTTTTCAAGATAAAAGGCAAAAAACATTTATATCGGGTATTAGTCGTCATATATAGTCATACGTCATCAGTCATATATCATAGTCAGCCGTCATCAGTCATATCTTTATATAGTCATATGTCATCAGTCATATATAATCATATGTTATCAGTCATATATCTTTATATAGTCATATGTCATCATCCATATATCATTATATAGTCATATGT
>BPLR01015244.1:0-18777 GCA_021605095.1 Caerostris extrusa
TTCGTCATGTATCGTTTTTCAGTTGAGTAATAAATGTCATTACCGAACGTTGTACCTCTCTCCTCACACAAATACAAGCAGATGGTCCGTCGAGCCGGAGACAAAATTCAGCAGACATACTTTGCTTAGATGAGTGGGGAGGTCGACAGAAAGCGTTGTGTACTCAACAATTTCGAATATTTGCTCAACGAACTAAAATAACAAAAGTGCAGCCAACGACCGCCATAAGTGTGCATCAATAACAAAGTGCGTAACGACGCGACGGCAGCACCCATAACAAAGTGCGTAACAACGCATAGTCATAATCAAGTGTCATAATCATATGTACATCTTACATCTCAACAAAGTGCGTAGCATCGCATCTCACAGCATCGTATTTGCATTCCGGAAGGTCACGAAACACAAGCATGGAAGGGGTCTTCTAAAACTTACAAGCGAATTATCAAAGGTAAGCTAAATCATTATTGCTAAAGTAGATAATTTACAAAATCAAGAAAATTCTATTTCTGTTTTGAAGTGCATGAAAACAGCGTAAATATTTTAGATATTGAAATAAATAAATTAAACAATGATATTCTTTTTGTTCTTGTTTAGATGACGAATTTGATAAATATGAACGGGAAATGCATGATTTCCTAAATTAACTTCATTAAAAAGTACATTAAAAGAATTGAATTAAGGAAACTCAGAAAGAATGAATGGATTCTAATGCAAGCAAAACACTTCCCTCCTTCCCGAGGTCAAAGTTCATCATGAGTTGCTTGAGCGGGGTGAGAGAAACCGAGATGTTTTCTTCCACGACGTTAGGGGAACCATATATAAAAAAAGTAAGCTTAATAATTCTGCGTACTCTTCACAGATCGTAGCTTAATATTTGCACTGTTGCAAAGTTCCTCACACTATGGATTTATTTAAATGCGATAGTTTTTGGAACTCCCTCACAAAGAAAAATGGGATACTGTAAAAATTTGGAAACTATGCAGTAATTGTTTAACATTCAAATCATACGATTGATAAATGGCAGAGCAGAATTGTGCAAAATCTGTACAAAACTTCCCCACCATCCACAAATTTTATCATTCGAAGGATTTAAATGATTCAAAATCTGATTTTTCGTGCGCCAGAAAATGAGCTTCCTTCAATTTGTATATGTAAATCGTGCCCGCCACACAGCGGTTTTGTGCCTACAGCACAATTGTTTATGTCAAAGACAGCTAATGGCATTTCCTCTCAAAATTCTGGGCTTAAGCACCATCGATTCAGTCGAGTCAAGGCTCATTCATTAGAGAGAGCAGCGTTAATTTATTGCAAGTAAATCGCACTAAAGTAAACATAAGCGTAGACGGTTTGAGTTCACAAAAAGTAGGTAGAGTTGCAGGATTTCGGATTAAAGTACAAATAACATCACAGTTTAACAAAAACGCATCTTATAACTGTTGATGATGCATTAATCGCTGCCTAAATCCACCTGTGATCATTCACTCAATGTCCAGTCGAGGCATATCTGTTTTGAAAACATTCAAACAAACTGCAGCTAACGAATGTCAACTTTGTCAACAGCCTGGCCCAATAGATTTTCTTTTGGGCGCCGATGTGATTCGGTGAAGCTATGCTGTAGTGGACATTTAAATGTTTCGGAATCTCTTGCTTTAGAATCACTTTTCGGTTGGGTAATTCTCGGAAAGACAAAAGGCATTTCTCAAAAACCATTCCATCTAACCATGCCCAGTTTCAATGCAGTTGAGTTTGAACTTTTGCAAAGAGCTGGCAATCAGAAGAAATTTCAGACATAAAGCCTTACACTCAGGAAGAAAGCAGCTTGTGAAAATCATTTCATACAGATTTTCTCTCTCGTGATTCAACAACTTGAGCAGATTTTGCTGTTAAATTTCCATTTCATGTAAATCTAGTAATGAACTCACAAACTTGACTCATAGAAGACTTTGCGTCTAATTCAAAAGATAAAGGTAACTGGTATTTTAAATACTAGTGTTGAACTTACTAATGCTATAAATGTGTTAATCAAATCAGTTCAATTTATTGTGTTTAATAATGCAGATCCAATGCATTAAAAGGAAATCAAGCATTACATCCTACAGAAGCAAAATCTTTGTCTCTAAATCCATTTTTGGATAATTCAGGTATTCTCAGGGTGGGCGGTCGCTTGCGACATGCAAATATCGCGCACGCAGCCACAGCGCATCCCATCTTACTGCCAAAAGGGGCACATTTTAACTGGATCTCATTGTTGAAAGATATTATCAGCGAAATTACTCTTGCTTATGCTGGTCCCCAACTTGCGCCAATCTTCTATTCAAGAACAATATTGGTTCTTATACAGGTGCTAGAGATGGCAGTGAAAGACATTTAATCAGAAAATGTGTACAAAATGTTGCAGAACTAGAAAGCTTTCTATAACCAATCAAATGATGAGTGACTTTGCCAATTACACGTATTTGCGCTTCTCGGACGCGCCTTGCGTTTGTGGAGTAGACTACGCTGGTCCATCTTAAATTAGAGCATCAAAGGGGTCGAGGTTCAAAATCATTTAAGGCATATATAGCTCTCTTTGTTTGTTTCACTACTAGAGCTATCCACTTAGAATTAGTAACTGATCTTTCTGCAGATGCTTTCATTGCAGCTCTCAAAAGGTTTATATCCCGCAGAGGCAAAAATGCAGTGATATATACAGCGATTGCGGTTCTAACTTTGTTGGCGCAAAACGTAAGCTCATGGAATTTGAAAACTTTCAAAATCAAAAAATTACAATCAAAATGTAAACAATTTCTTGTCTGATAATGGTATTAAATGGCATTTAAATGTTCCAGGTGCACCACACATGGGTGATCTCTGGGAAGCTTGGTATAAAATCAACAAAATATCATCTAAAACGTGTTGTTGGTGAAGCTAAATTAACATATGAAGAATTTGAAACGTTTTTAATACAAATAGAGGCTTCTTGTCTTAATTCTAGACCTTTAACAGCAATTTCTAATGATCCAAATGACCTATCAGCGTTAACACCTGGTCACTTCATTATTGAAGGTCATTGACAAGTATTCCTGAGCCAAAATTACATTGAGTCAAAAATCTCATATCTTACTAGATGGCAACTTATTCAAAATAGTTCAACAATTTTGGAAACGTTGGCACAATGAATATCTATGTCGATTGCAACAAAGACCAAAATGGCTTTTACCAACTAAAAATTTTCAAATCAATGATCTGTGTCTCATTAAAGATGATAATTTTCCCCCAACTAAATGGAAAATGTGTAGAATAATACAATTACACCCTGGTCTTGATAATATTGTTAGGCTGTAACCATCAAAACAGCAGTATTTAACATTTAAAAGAAATATCACAAAATTATGTATGTTGCCAGTTTAAATTTTATTAATGTATGTTAATTGTAGCATTGCATTTATTGTATAATCAGTGTATTTCTATTCAATATTCATTCAACTCCTTTGATTTCATGTATGCATATTAGTGTGTAAATGTAACACTTTTTTATATTCATTCATTGTTGAAATATATTATTTGCTGTGGGCGGCATGTTCAGACCGTAACCGTATGTACATTCCTTATGTAATATTTCGTTCCGTAAGAAGGCGCTCTTTTGTCTGTCAAGTGTTTTTCGTCATGTATCGTTTTTCAGTTGAGTAATAAATGTACATGAACGTTGCCTCTCTCCTTTTTCATCCCCAAATAATTTTAAATTGAAAATTTATCTTACTTTTTTGACACACAGTAGTATCTAGTTGAGTAGTTGAAGTATAAAAATGTAGTAATTGTTTTAAAATTAAAGTACAGTAATTAAAATAAATTTTCTGTTCTGTTTTTATTCTATTTATATTATATACAAACATTTAGTGTTTCCATTAGTGGTAGTATTTACATAATTTTTGCAAAATCTAAATTTTAAGAACATCATCAAAAAATGTAATTAAAAATTCATTCTTTCTAAATTTATGTATATGCCTATTGAAGATTATATGTATAACAATTAAAAATAACTGTAAATTTCAGATTTTATTTTAAAAAGTGGCGATCATAATTTGTTTTGGGCTGCTTAGAAACTAATGTGCCATCAATGAACACAACTGTTTTTAAACATAGTTATTCTAAAACTAGAAAATAAAATTTTTATATTTATATTTAAACAAACAAACAAACAAAAAAAAGAAAGGAACATTTTTTTAATTAAAAGCATATTACAAAAAATTAGTTGCTGTAAATAATTTGTTTTATTTATTAAAATTCTAATATTGAACTATTTTTAATTTTGATAACTCTTTATGTTGATTAAAAGTACTATAGAAATAGCTTCCATTTATTAACCTACTTTGGTGATATTTTTATTCCTATTTTGTATGTCATGTGATTATTAAGAAATCTTTAAATTGTGCCTGTTACTATGAAGAAGTTAGCATTTTAAATAAACTATATAAAAAGATAACAATTTTTTGTATCTTTATTTATATAGATTTTGCTTACCTGATTTGATTGTTTTAAATCGTGTTTTATAGTAAATTGAGAATGTACATTGATTAACTAAATGTACTGTGAAATAATTGTTATATATTTGCTTGTTTATTTTGAAAATTCTTTTATTTAAGAAAAAAACATACAACATGAAATACATTTTTATTCATTTTCACTCTTAATAAATTTTTTTTTAAACTCCTTTTTGAGTGGGAGATTACAAGAGATTTAGCAGAGAGTTATTAAAAATAAATAAAAAGCAAAAATTATGATGCTAAAGTTGAAAATTTTTATATAATAAAATCTTCCGCCTATTTTCAAGTTAAGTTGTAATACATAAATGAATCATTACATTTTCTTGTATGCTTCATTCGAAATTAATTTATTTTACTATTTATTATAAAGATGTATAACTTATTCATACTTGCAATGTTATTTCTTAATAAATATGTTTGTTTCTTGTTAAAATATTGTTTTTTATTTAAAGAAATGGCAAATTGTAGGATTCAATTTTTAACATTAATAGGTATTGGTTTTCAAACATTCAGCTAATCTGGTTATTCCTCTATTGGTCATATTTAAGTTTTCCAATCCATTTCTTAAAGAATAAATCATGTGCTTTTTTTCCCTACTTCTGTTAATATTTCTTTTATAGGAAAATATTTCTGTATAGATTTATACAATATGGGTTATCTTTTGAATTGTAAAATTATCATATGTTTAAATCGATACTAAATAATTAAAGAACTATTTCTGTCGTATTTTCTTTAAATTTCCGTGTGTCTTTACAGATTTTTACAATAAAAAATTTATTAAACTTCATATTACATAATCATTTAATAAGACCAGGAGTTCATTAAAAATATATATATATAGATCATTTTCCTTCATATAGCAATCTTCTTTCATTTTTCCAACCTTAAAAAAAAAATATTGAATATAAATAATTTAGTATTATATGCAATTGAGATAACTAACTTAGCCCAAATAATAATAAAATAAATAAATAAATAAATTACAAAAATGTAGAAGGTTAGTAAGTATTATAAACATAAGCAGATGAATCTGATATCTTTATTGATCTAAATATGTAGTCCGTTGGTCTATTTCATATCCTGGGAGACTAATTGTAGGACTGATTTGGAGGTGAACGTTTTTCTTAGCTTCAAAGTACGATACGATATCGCAAGCTTTTATGATTTGAGTTTTTGTCCGTTTGCCATTTGCGATAGTTTCTGGCATTTGAGGGTAGTCTCCAGAACAGTTGACACATTTGGAAGGAGAAATGCATTGCAAAACATCTTCTGCTGAGCCACAATTTAGGCAGGCATCCTTTGCCACGATACACATTTTTGTAATGACAGCATCTTTGGCACTTCTAAAACATCGAAGGATTGGGGATATATGGTTAGACATTACAATGGAGGTAATCAGTTTACGCTGTCATGCAATTTGAGAAAACGTAGGATACTGTTTGAACAATTTCACATGTACATAGATAATGCGATTCGGTGGACTATGTGCAAACACATGAATTTCATTTGCGGTAAATTAGGCATTTGAAAAAAATAATTCATGGTAATGTATCAGAAGAATCAGATTTAGTAATTTATGAAAGTAAAGATGTGCAGGAAAAAGATAACTTCGTTAATTATTGTCACAATCGGTCGAAAGCTTTGCAACATCAAAGAAGACATCCCCGGTAATAAATTTATTATTCATACTTTAAGTAATAATATTGGTAACTCTTAGAAGTTGATGGGTAATTGAATGTTTATGGTGAAACACAAATTATTCCGGGAAAGAGTTTATTTATTATTTTACCATATGCATTTTATATGATGTTATTTATGTATTAATTTTAATATTTATAATCTCTAAAATATATTTATAGAAATATTAATCTTAATGCTTTTATATTTAATATTAAAACTGATCGACTGTTGCTACTTAAAATTACATTAATGTAGGAATATGTTAAACAGTTTAGTTAATTATAACATTAAATGCACCGGGGTGTCTTATTAACTAATAATATGGTGTTATTTAGAAGCATGTTTAAACAAGTTATATAGCTTAGCCATTAGCGTTTATATGGTGTTATTTATTTTAATAGGTATATATTATGCAGTATTATTTATTTCAATAACTTTAATTTTATACGTCTTTCCTAACCTGCCTTTTTGTCAGTAAAAAAAAAAATACTGTTAATTAACTTGTTGTTTTTTTTCTGTTATAAGAATGTATCTAGTTCTTTATTTCTTGTCTTACCATAACGTGGCGCATCCTCCTTGCTTCCAGAGGAGATAATATTTATGCTGATAACTAATAAAGTTTATGCTGTAAGTGTGTTTGATTCCCAGTATGAGTTCGCCACGTCCTGCTTATCCTGTATGCGGAGCTGAAATAAGAGTTAAATCAAATGTTCCAGAGGAACGTAGGTTTCCGTTACGCTTCCACGGCTCCCCATATGACAAAATGTACCGGAACTTGTAAACCGATTGAAGGACACTATCACGAAAAACTGCCGTTCTGTGATCATTTCAGCATTTAAAAATGCAAGTAACAGAAGTTATAAAACCCAAGCTCAATTGGGCAGTATTTCGAGGTGAACGTAATAATTCAAGAGAATCAAATTACTACAGTTATTTTCGGGAAAATACTGAAGTTTTTGCTTCGCATCATTCATTTTACAGAGAGATGTCTCTCCTACCATCATTTCAATTGATTAATTAATAGTGATGCTTAAAATAATCTTTTTGATTTTAAGATTAAGAACTGGAGGTACGGGCTTCGCCCCGTGGTACTCCATTAACACACACTTCCGTTGTCCAATGGTTCAGACAATTTAAACTAATGTAATAAAATAATTAATCAAACTTATGTATGTATGCATGCATGCATTAAATTTTACTCTTTATTGATAGATAAAACCATCCTGTTAGATGAAACATTTGTAACAAGAAGGAAATCCAACAGAGTTGTGTAACAGCATCTATGAAGCACACTTTATATTAGTTATTTTGGTTATTAGTTATTTTGTAAAATTTTTCTACGTAAAATTTGACAACTGTTTCTGTTTAATTTCTTTTAATATTTTCAATACAGATAATCGCTCAAGACCTTTTCTTCTTGGTTGATAGAAAGAAAAAAAAAAAAAGGGAACTGTGGCACTTTGTGAAAAATATATCCATCCCATGACTGTAATTCGCACAGATGAACCAGATCAGTACAAAAAGATTTCCCGCTTGATACCAGGAGTCATACATAAGACGACTAATCACTCCAAGGAAGAATTTGTTGCTGACAAATCCAACACAAATCTCTCAGAGATCAGATATTTTAATATTTTGGGAGAATTATAGGAGCTGTTTGACAGATATTTTTAACCATTATTGAAAGGACTATCGTAAAATTAGCTCCCAGAGATCTGATACGATTTTTATATACAAGATAATCATCTAGATCATCCAATATCCACTTCCATAGTGCTTGTATCAGATACTACAACTGAAAAGATTTTGATAGAAATTATGAAAGTATTACACTCGAAGAAATTCCTTGTTTTTTTTCTTACGTATATGTATAATCATTTTCCCCGCAGTGGCATAATTGCTGTGGTGTTTTTCTATCATGAAAAACGTAATCGTCCAGCACTGAAATAAAGAGCTGAAGAGTGAAAGGCTTTCCTTCAGGCCCATGTACTTTCCAAGAAGTACAAATCTTTGAAGAGTATTTGGATATACACATTCCATTTTTCTGCTGACAATTTAAATCAAGTTAATTTTCGTACATTTTTTAAACTTATATAATATTTAATATTCATTACGAATCAACTTATAGCATAACGGTAACCATTATGATGCCATAAAATCGCTAAAAGAATTCTTTGCTTCAAAATACTAATGTGTGGATTGAGAAAACCCCAACAAACATTGCTAAAAACATCATTGCCCAAAGGCATGTTACGCATGTCTTCATATGATACGTCCACCTGACTAACCACAAAGATTCAGATAAATTGTGTTTCACAAAGTTGTTATCACGCACACAAAGCTGTCACAGGAAAAGTGTCTGTGACAACGTAAGTTTTAAACTCAAATATCAAAGTCTGTCTACTTGCCTTCCAAACTAATCTAAAATTGTTTTAAAAATTAACATTCTTTAAAGTTTTAAATTATATATTTTTAAGTATTTTTAAAGAAATTATTTTTTTAAACGTTAGAGACCAAAAACAATGATTTTCATAGGAATTATCTTCTTGTTAACAGCGCTTTGGTTTTCAATAAACATTCCTCTCATCCTCCAATATAGATGCTGTTTTTTTCGAATACAATTTTTTTTCTATTCAAAAAAAGGGTATAGATAAAATAGGTGGCGGTATTTTACTTTTATGTTTTGCAATACTCTTAGATTATTTTTTATACTTTAATTTAACTTGTAATAATATAATATTCAAATTTTTAATTGTTAGTGATTTATTTTGTGATTCAATGAACTTTTATTCCTTAAATAGGACTGGGACAAGTTAAAAACAAATACAGACCAGAAGAACCTGGATATTATAATGCTGCTAAGCAACGATTTCGTTGCGCCCTAAATAGCAAAAATATAATTAGATTGAAAAGTAAAAAAATGAGAGAATGAAATCTATCAAACATTTAAAATTGATCTAGATGGTAAGGAAAATATTTTAATGTAATTTAAAATCTATAAATGTAAATATTTTATTAATGTTTGTAAAAAAATTATAAAATTGCCATAGACGCATGTTTTGCGGACCACACAGTTATTATAATTGAATTATTTTCAATATTTAGCAAATTATACAGCCTTGTATTAGAAATTAAATTTAGATTAAATTTAGAAATCCAAGTCTAATCTAGCGCTTAACGCTTCGGAACACTTTCCTGTCCACGGGGACCTTCCAGGCGAATAGTTAGGATTGGCTGTTCTTCATTAGCCTTTTCCTATTTTTGAAAAACATCTGGACTTAGGCGGATATGAGCTGGAATCTTCGCCAATCTTCCTTGAATTACTCCGTTAGCACCAACGCGATTCTCCCCGGTAGTTTACAGGTCGGAGTCCAATTGAGCTAACTCCTCGTTAGTTGTATCGACCTTGAGGGTGTGCTGGGACGACTTGCTTGTTGGTTGAACGAGGATGGTAGGTTAGGCCCCAGCAGACTTAAATAATGGGTGTGTTCTGAACACCTCACTCCACTGATAAGTTCTGACTACTAGAGACGGTGCTATCGGTGGCCACTCAATCATGTCTGACTCTACCACTAACTCTGCCTCGTGTCTTTTGTAAGACATCCTCGAGTTGTGCACGAGTTAGGGCCCAACTCGCAGTGACATAGAATAAAGTATGTGTTCGAGAAATCCCCGAGATCTTATTACCTTTCATTGCTTTTACATCTGTCAAAATCAAACAAGAAATATCGAAAGAATTTGTTTTACTTTGAGATAGTTTATTCAAAAATAATCATTTCGATCATCCAATATGTATTAAAAGAAAAACACAATAGATTTCTTTGACTAAGTACATGTATAATCATTGTTTCCCTTTTCAATTGAACGACGCAGTTATTTCGGAAGAAAAACATCAAGGGAAGAAATACTTTTTAAGACTCGTGCGGACCCTGAAAGGCAACCATCTTTAATTGCAGGCTCTTCTATAGAAACAAAAATATATCTGTGAAACAGGTTCTTATAATTACCATTATTGAAAGGACTATCGTATAATTAGCTCCCACAGATCCGATATGATTTTTGTATACGAGATGAACATCTCGATCAACCAATATCCACTATAACACTTGTATCAAATTAAAACATAATTTCAGTCAAAGACAAAGAAATTCATTCAACTTGATAAGAGTACTTAACGTAGAAGTTATTACGAGCACATGGTATTTTTTTTTTACAATTTGTAGGAGCACTATTTTGATACGTGCTCACTTACAATTACTACTTTGTAATGCCTAAATTGATTACTTAAGGTTCCATGAGAAATGTTACTATTTTATGCTACGTAAAGAAACGCTATATTACGTTACAAACTAATATGTCTTACTTAATCAAAAATGGCATATTCTAAATACTCCTTGTTTAAGACCAGGGGCGAAGCAGTCATCTATATACATATATAATATAAAAGTGAAACTATTTCCATGCTCAATACGGTTTGCCACACTATTCAACTAATCACCATGAAATTATTTACCTCTTATAGGAGCCTTTATTACACAAAAAAATCTATTTAGTTTTTTTTAATTAAATAAAACAGTAAATCATCACAAGATCAAGCCCATGATGTGACGATTTTAGATAAGATATTTTACGTTAGATAGCCTGTTAATGGACAAAATCAAGGAACTTCCTTGAAATTTTTAGCTGTTCTGATATTAGTCAATGACTATTTTCAAAGACTTAATTTTGGGAGTCGGAATTACAAAAACAAAAAAAAAAATTTTAATTAAAAAAATTGTGTCATAAATTTATTATATCCATCCACGGAGGTTCTTTGATATCGGATGCCGCTAGTTAATATTATTGATGATTTGGAAAGGGGCAGAAAGATTAAGTCGACCATAATCCATGGAGGTTGTTCTCGTAAAAAAATTGCTTAGTAATTGCTAGATCTAATTATATGTAAGATAAATCTCATGATTTAATTTTTTTTTTTTAATTATGATTGTGTCAAGTGTACATAAGCAAATGAAATTTCATGGTACTGGTAGGGCCCCTAGCTAGAATGTAGTTAATGCAAAGCTATATTATCAATGATTTTAATCTGAAGGTATTTGGTTAAGGCAAAAAAAAACTTTGATTAATTTCTAAATAATAAATCTAACGCTTCTATTTTAATATGTCTGACCATTTATTCCTGCATACATAGCACACACCACGCTGTTGACGTTTGATAAATTTTTGTTTCCTGGGTGTTGTTTTCCAGATATTGTCAGATTTTCCATTCGAGTTTAGAGATGGAAAAATTTTATATTTTTTGTCTCACCATCATATTTTTTGTCATATCATCAGTCGACACGCGGGTTTCGAGTTTTTAAATTTTGTTCTGATAATAATAGAAAAAAATTTTAGATAGCTGCACGACACCACTAACCTTCTCACTAACCCTGTTACGACTGACGAACCGGCAGTCTCACAAATTGAGAATAACTCCTTTCTTTGTCCGCCCGAGTGTGGATTGGATTTTGAACCAAGGCATCTTAAAACATGTCGCCCTGTATGAAACCTGTACAGTCCAGGGACAATTTCTTGAAATTGACCGAGAACCACATGCACTAGAAATCGGCTTTAGTATCAAAGCCGAATTCAAATTTTAATTTGAAGAATCCCCGTGAAAGTAGTTATAAGAGGACTACCTTCCTGCACAAAACACGAGCCCATCATGGAGACCATAACAGCCCTTGGGTTCAATATCATTAAGCTCACACAACTATCAAAATTTAATGCAAAAGCAACCCATGCCTCTCTTCTACGTTCAAGTAACTAACTGCTTGAACATAGAAATCTATGGGATTACCGAAATGTTCGGTACCCGCGTTTCAATTGAAAAGTACAGGAGGAGGAATTACCCCCTCAGTGTTTCCGTTGCCAGGGTTTTGGCACAGCAGCGAGTCCCATCACCTTCCACAGAAATGTGTGTAGCTGCATGGTTACTTCCAGAGTTACTACCTGCATACTTCAGAGTTCAACCCAGATCTTGAACCAACTACTCCGGAAATAATGCGGTGAACTGGTGACAGTGTCCCCGTTTTCCCTAAAGAAAACAGAACCCTAACTTAAATCGGCTCATTAGGCAAGCTGTTAATATTAAACCCTAAACCCAGGACTCAGCCGTATCCTTCGCAGTCACTAGCTATTCTGATATAGTCGCGAATAAACGCGCGATCCATCATCAACCTGCTTAAAAGGCCACACTTGCTCCAATGAGTATGGCACTCGCCCTTAATTATTTCTTTTATTTTCCATTTATACAATTTTCTTCTATGAATAAATTTTTACTATTAATACTAAATTCTGAAATAGAGGCACGAAGATCCCTTTCTTCTTGGTATTTTTTAAAGAGAATACCTTCGCTTTTGTGTCTGTTCTCAGCGATATGTTCATCTCTTGATGAAATTTTTGATAAATAAAGTTCAAAAGTATCGTCTTTTATGATTTGAGTAATGCAAATCATAAAAATAAATTTACGAGAGAGAATGCCTGGCAGCAAATTGGATTTGCCACGGAAGGAAATGGTGAGTAATTGTATCTTTGCTTCTGCATAAATTATTAATAGTATTACTGAATATTTAAGGCTTAAAATTATTACATACACTTTGCGCTTTCATATACAATGTAAAATCTATAAAATTGTGCCATGATGTTACATTTGTTGCTTGTGCTTATTATGTGCATTCAACAGACTATTGTGTTAGAATATTTGTAAATAATTCATAATTTTAAAGGTTGGTTGGTTGTTGGGGTTTAATGGCACAAGAGCCAGATTTGGCTATGCTGCGCCAAACAAAAGGTACTCTTTTGTAAAATCGGAGGATAATAAAAGTAAATAATTATCATCGGTATAAAAGGTAAACACAAGACAATATAGAAATGGTGAAAATACCATAATTAACATTGTTATGCTCTTATAAAGCATCACATGCATGAATGGTTGTGTCAAGCTTAAGAATTCATGTATGTTATGTATTCATAATAACCATTCAATACAATTTTTGAATTCATATTCAGTATATAACCAAAATTTGTGCTGTGCATGTTTCCATGTCTTGTATGTGCGTAACATTCAATATAAAATCTTTACAAAACAAGCCATAAATGTTTAAATATATTTATCCAAACAATTTATATAGTTTTAGTAAGTTAGTGATGTGGAAATTGATACATTGGTTTCATCTGAAAGTTGCAAGGACAGATGTAAGGAAAACATTTTTTAATGAATCTGCCCAGTGGGAGTCGGAGCAGAACTGAAAAACGGTGGCCATTGTACAGTGCCATGTCATTTCTGAGCCATACATCCAAACAGAACATTCAATTTCAAAGATTTCTCAAATCTATAAGTAATATAAGTATTTATATATTTTGTATTTTATTAGCTCCTGGTCTAATTTATTAACCCAGGATGAATCAAATGTTCAAAAAGAGTCGTTTGAGAAGTCATTGGTTGAAACTGGTAAGTATTTAATTTTCTGATGCATACACTTTTCTATATTTATAGAATGTAAACATTTTTAAAGGATATATTTAGTGAACTGTTATTTTAAGAATTGACTTGTATTCCATTGGTTGGTGGGCTTTAATGGCACAAGAGCCAGATTTGGCTATGCTGCCAGCCAGCTAGTTATTTGATTAAGAAACCTACCAGCTTGTTCTCACATTTCACTCCAGCAAATAAATAAATTTTAAGAAAAGCTTGAAGTAAACTTTTCAAAAATGGAGACGAGGCAAATTATAATGCAATTATTTGATTTAATGATAAGGGTTTCTAAACTGTATTATAAAAGTTGTAATCGAAGATATTTTATGATAAAAACACTTGTAATTTGAATAACACTGAAGTAAAAGAAAACAATCCACAAAAGTCTGATTATATTTAAAAAAAGGAAATCTTTATTACAAATAAACAAGAATTGACATCTTACATCCGTTTACATTTAAATTTTAAATATCTTTTAAAAATCCAAAATGTGTAAAAGTATTTTTTAAACATTCCTTCTTTCAATGAAATTTTATTTTCACGTTTCTTTTATTTCTTTCAGATGTAGAAAAGAAAATTAGAACTATGCGATATGACCTTTGGAGAATGTGTGTGTGACATTAATGAAACGGACCACATTGGACATTTTATGAAGTTTTGTCGCGGGATGCATAAGGAAATTTCCTGATGCAAAACAATTTGAAGCCATAGAGGCATTTTTTTAGTATTTTAATTAAAATGAATAAAGAAATGTCCTAAAAGGTTTTTATATTTAATTCAAAGTACAACATACGTAAATCTGAACAAGCATTGTTTTTAAAGATTACCTCAATTAAATAATTATCTCGGCTGCATATCACTATCTACACGAACCACATGTAAATTACATAAATGCAATGACCGCCTCGGAGACTCACACCGCTAAAGATTTAATCTAAATCCTTTGCTCTTTGTTGCACAGCTAAATTTAATAATTTCTCATTTAATTTAATTCCAAGAACTCCTCAAACACACAACCTTTGTGTCGCGTCAATATGAGCAATGTCTTTTAATAAATATTTTTATGGTAAAATTCTATATTTATGTTAGACTATATTCTATGTGTGGCCCTTGGAAGGGGGCGCGAAGAGATCTCGGCACGTGCCGGAATACCCTTCGGCCAGATGCCTACAATTGACATCCTCGAAGATATAGTGAACAAAGAAAAGAAAGCCGCCGCCGAAAAATCCAAGCGGCAGAAAAGGGGGACAGATAGCGAAGGTTTCACCCTTCCCCCAAGCGACATACCTCCCGGCTACCGAGCTGTTCTGCGGTTAACCAAATAAACGACTCTATTGACCAGATTAATTCTAACGCATTCTCTTCTCTTGCAGATACAGCGGACGCTGAGAACAACCAAGAGATGGCAGCACGAGCACCGAGACCACAAAAATACCACCGATCTTTATTAAGTGCCGAAGCGACTGGAGAGATACGCTTAGTATTCTCAGAGCAGAGGTAGACGACCCTATTAGAGCGCAAATCTCAGGTCAGTTTCTTAGAAACAACGTCGAAACCGAAGACAACTTCAGGCACGTCGTCCGATTTCTTGACTCCACAGGGATGGAGTACAAAAAGTTTTATGCTCCGCAATGAGCGTCCTATTAAGGTAGTACTCCGCGGACTTCCCGCCTTTACCCCAGAAAGCGATATCGCCTCAGAGCTAAACGAGCTAGGATTCGAGGTGCATAAAATCTCCAAACTAAGGAAAGGACTAACCTACAGATCCATCATCAATCTCTTCGCGCCAGTGAAATTTACGGTCTCACCAACCTTCTCGGATTGCGAGTCTCCGTTGAAAAATACAGGGGCCGACCAGGGCCAAACCAATGTTTTCGTTGCCAGGGCTTTTTTCATAGCTCGGAGGTCTGCAGAATGGCTCCAAAGTGTGTCAAGTGCGGGGAAAAACATCTATCCCAAAATTGCACTTACCCACTAGAACACCCGTTACGATGCTGCAACTGTGACGGAAATCACGCCGCTAACTGGCGCCAATGCCCGAAGTTCCCGGAAACAAAGCTCCCGCTCCCGTCAGCAACCCGGCACCTACCACCGCCAAAAAGAACGCCGCCAGACAACCACGAGTGCTGCCATCTCCTGTGACACAGGTAAAAAATCCTTCCTTATCTTACGCCGACGCTATCGTAAACAAAAGGCAAAAATTTTCCACCTTTAATTCAAAATTCCAACGTTAATGTAAATCAGGAAAAACCGGCACAAGATGAAGGTGCCACTTGCTCAGAAATTATAAAAGTTTAATTCTTCTAATGAATCAGGGCATCGCCGGCCCCACAATTACTTCAAGCCTTTTAAAAATTGCTTACCACAACTCAGACAAGCGCCGTCAGGTGTCGACCAAGCTCTCATAATATTCGAGAGTTATTGCAAACTAACTATTAACATTTAATTCCAACTTGCACGCTGTCTCAATTGGTACCTGGAACGCGAGTTCCCTGAGGGCAAGACAACACGAATTCCGAGAATTTCTCTCTCAGAAAAGAACTTTGATGTCTTTTGGTGCAGGAGACTTTCCTAGTCCCGGGGGATCCCACCCCTTTGGTTCCCAACTATCGCGTATACCGAACAGATAGAGCTAACATCACCGCCTCACGTCCGGGAGGAGGGACATGCATCTACGTCAAAAGCAACATTGAACACCATCATTTTCCGCTCCCTTATTATCAAGGAGTCGACGCCACAGCAATAGAATAAAGTTAAAAAATAGCCCGCCTCTCAAAATTGTCAGTTTCTACTCGCAATGCTCGAGCAGGGGTATTTACAAAGTTCTTTCGATTAGACACTTAAGCCAAATTCTCTCCATAGGTGCGAATGTCATAGTTGCTGGGGATTTCAATGCAAGACACTCACAATGGAACGTTGGTAATCAAAACGAATCCGGCAGAATTTTACATAGATTCATCAAAAACAGAATTGAACTTAAGCTTATAGCTCCCAACGTTCCTACTAAAGTCGATTTTTTATAAAAACGTCTATAGTACACTCGACTTAGCAATTTTAAAAACATCCCATTTAATTACAACATCAATGTATTAAATGAATTAAGTTCAGACCATTTTCAGTAATAATAGAACTCGAAACAGACATTTCAAACTTGAAACTCCCCAGCAGCTCTTAACCAATTGGGAAGACTTTCGCTACCTTCTCCAAACGAAACCACTCCCACCGCTGAATTTAAGCAACCCGACGGACGCGGACTCGGCACTCTCCAACGTAGGATTTCCCAGTTATCCGATTTCCCAGTCAATACATAATCGATTCGGTTTTGGACTTCAGAGGGATCGGACGCATTAGTCGCTCGCTCCTGAAGAAGTGGATTTCTTGGCTGAGAGCCTCTAGCTGAGGCAGTTTTGTGTTGTGTGTTTTTTGTGTTGTGTGTGTTTTTTGTTTCATCATCATTTCATCATCTTCATTTCATCATTATCATTTTCATTTCTTTTAAATTATTATATTCCTGAACTTAAGATGAGTCAGACGTCGTCTGACAAGTCGGACTTAGTTTCACCCAGAGAGCCCTCCACTTCATGAGCAGGGCCTTCCCCAGGACTCTACCACCTCTGAGGAATCAAAGATGGACACCTCCCAAACGGTGACGGCCGAGCAGCTGAGCTGCAATGACTTTTATTTGACCATCCGGCACCAAAAAGACTTTCTGACCCGACTCCGGAGCACTTGCTCTACTTCGAGGTTTTACTAAAGGGAGGCAGCGGCTCTCATGACCAAGGTGCAGAAGCACCAGAGCGCTGCAGCAAACATCAAATCTCCCACCTGGGAAAAAGCCTCGTTGACCATCGAGGAGTGCTCCAGGAGGATTAGAGCTATCTGCACTTATACCGGCATCCCTGCCTCACACCTACCTACCAGGAAGGAGCTCGCCGAAATGAAAATGGCGAAAGAGCTCCGGGACAAGGCTGCGGCCGAGGCCCAACAACTTGCCGAAGCGCAGCAAGCAGCTGCCGTCACCACCTCACCTCCTGCCCTGCCTCAATCACCACAGGGCACCGCTCCTGCCGCCAAAAGAAAGGCACCAGCCTCTCCAACTCCGGACTCTGATGGTTTCATCACTGTTTCCACTAAGAAGGACCGCAAACGGGTAAATATGGCTGCGTTTACCCCTCTTACTAACCCCCTAACAAAACGTTGGCTGGACACAAGCTGTGGCTCCTCCACAATTTAAGAGGGTTACTAAAATTCCACCATTCTTTGTGTCCGCGAAGGGCAAGTGGTGGAACACATTAAACCAACTGCGCGTGCAGATTCCCAGTATCCAGGCTAAGTTGTCTGGTCAATTCTTGAGAATTACCGTGGATAACGAACCTGAATACAGGAAACTGGCCCAGATTCTTGAAAGCGACAGGACGCCTTTCAAGTCTCTGATGCTTCAAAAGGACCGACCTATTAAAGTCGTGATCCGAGGTCTCCCTGGTCATACTCCCGTTGAGGATATTGAGACCGAACTCCGAGCTATGGAATTCCCCTTATCAAACTAGCTCGGATGACTAAATTTCGCACCAGGGAACCTATGCCCCTTTTATATGCTCAATTGTCTCCATCCTCGAAAACAGAGGAGATATATAGCCTCTCTACTCTGCTCGGTCTCAGAGTTAGTGTTGAGAGTTACAGAGGGCAACCGGGCCCATCTGTTTGTTGGAATTGTCAGGGTACTTCCACTCGTCGGAAGTATGCCGTCTTCCAACACGTTGTGTAAAGTGTGCTGGCCCTCACAGGGCTAAAGAATGTAATGTACGTTGACACTGACCAGCCACTTAAATGTGCAAATTGTGGAGGAGCCCATGCCGCGAACTGGCGCGGATGCGTATGCCCAAGCCCGGACAAAAAACCGGTGCCAAAACCAATTCAAATAAAATTAACAATCCCCCACCTCTACCAAACCTAAACAACAGGTTCTACCCAGGAAGCAGCCAACGACCTTTACTAGTCGAACTGTTCAGCCTACTATGGCTTATTCCAAAGTTCTCCACCAGGGAACGAGGAAAAGTCTGT